>CATIWK010209861.1:0-11104 GCA_949634005.1 Mallotus japonicus
TGCAAATGGCCAATACGAATCAGCCTTTGAATCTCTTCCTTGAGCTGCACACACTCCTCCGTGTCATGGCCCGTACCTCTGTGAAACTCACAGTACTTATCCCTATTTCTGGGAGATTTGGAATCAATTTTTCTGGGCCAATTGACTCTCTCCCCCATCTGCTTTATCCACATCAGAATACCCCGCCTCGAGGTGTTGAGAGGTGCATGCTGACGTTGCGGATAAGGGTTTGCACGGAACGTATGTTGCCTGGAATTCCTGTCAACCCTCCTCTCATCTCCTTCTCTCCTGTGAGGTCCGAACTCGTACTCTCTCATTATTCTTCGATCAAACGACCCATCCTCCTTTTCTCGTCCCTCAGGTAGAAGGGCCGTGGGCTTACGCCTATCTGGTTTATTTCCATCTGCAACTGTGGACTCTTCGAGCCGGATATGCTAGGATGCATGCACCATCAACTCAGGGAAAGTAGATGGTGGTAGCAAGGTCAGAGAGTCATAGAAAGGTTTGCAAGTGGTACCCACTGCTAGTGCCTTAATGGCGATAATGACGTCCAAATCATCCACTTGAACTGCCTCCTTATTGAACCTCTCAATGAAGTCCCTCAGCGACTCCGTTTCCTTTTGTGATAATTTCTGGAGATTCGTTGAGACTCGTTTTAGAGGAATGCATGTGACAAACCGAGCTGTGAAAGCCTGGGAGAGCTGGGCAAAGCTAGTAATGGAACCGCTGTCCAACCCTTGGTACCATTCCTGGGCCACACCCTTCAAGGTATTGGGGAATACCTTACAGAGGACAGAGTCTTTGGTAGACTGCAAATGGATGGTGGTTCTGTAGGTATTGACATGGTTAACCGGATTTGTCGATCCGTCGTAGGAGCTTCAAGGTGGCATTTTGAATCTGTCAGGAAAAGGATCGTTGAAGATCGTATCTGAAAGGGGGGAGGTGTCTCTTAGGTTGAACCCTCTGCCTTCTTCCCCCGGTTTCATGCTCCTGACCACCTTTTGGATGGTTTGGAGTAGTTGCTCTTGATCCATGTAAGCCCCCACGCTTCCCATGAATACTGGGGCATTTTCCTCACTCGGGGTAGCCTTCTCCTTACCCTTGGCCTTTCGTGCACTTCGGGCTTGTGTATCATTCTCCTCCTCGGCTCGTTTGGCCACTTCTTCTTCTGTTCTGGTTCGTTCTTGCGGCGTTGCATCATTGGCTGCCTCCTCTTCCCCAGCTCCACCTTCCTCTACTCCACTCTGGGTCTGTTTTCTTGTCATGTTTTTCGTCAGATTCTCCACAGCGGCTGTGAGTTTTTAAAGTACAGCCATGATAGTAGTTGTCTCCAGGGTTGGTGTATGGGTAGGGGTTGGTGGTGGAACGTGTTGGTTGTGAGAGGATGTTCCAATAGTGTTTGTAGCCGGAGTGGGGTCGGGGTTCAATAAAGTCGAGAGGTTGGTTAATGCTGCATCAAGAGACCTTGGTCCCGAAAGGGTTGGGGTTAGTGTTTCGTGTCCTGAGGTCTCTCCATTTTTCTCTGTCGTGACCGTCATAGTTCCACGCTCACCGCACCAATTGATACGCTTGGTCCGTTTTCAGGTTGCAAGGTACCTACAAAACAGAAGCCGATGAAGAAGCTTTGTTGGGCAGGGTCCCAGCAAATCCTCTCCGACGGTCAAGTCAGGCAGGAGAATAAATGGAGACACTTTTAGGAGGCTCAGGTTTTTTTTGGTGTGTTACCTCTCTCGCTATTGTGCATGAATATCTATAGTCGTACTTGATGCCATGTGTCATTCGGTGATTCGTGATGAGCTCTATTCAGGTGGTTTGCCCTCTAGTCTCGGTCCTGCACCTTCCCTGCCTGTTGGCCCTAATGAGCTGGTGCTATTTGTTAGGGAACATTGCCCTTGTATCGTGGGAGGTCTGTCAGTGTGCGGGCGTTGGCAAGGTACAGGCTATTTGGACGTTACCATGGAATCTTTGCAGGCATGCCGAGGTGATTTCTTTGTACTATTAATGTTGACGTGTCATGTGCTTGTTGGTTGCTGGCTCACCTTTGTTAGCTGTCATTGTCATTCTCTAATTGTTTTTGTCTGGTATTGATGCAGGTGGCTTGGAGGTGAAGAATGGCAAGGAAGAAGAAGAACAGTATCTGTTTCTAGGGCATTTGCTGGGCTCCGTTTCCCTGGGCCAAATCCATGCCTTGGCTGGGCTCCATTTTCCTAGGCCAGATCCATGCTTTGGTATCAGTTTGTTATGCCTTTAGCTGTTCATATCGAGAGAACTGAATGCATGGATGATGATGCATGCTGGTAGCCATCCCATCTAAGCTTATGCTAGCTAGCAATATTTTTTTCTCACACAAACTGCTTCTTTTAAAGGTAAATTAATCAATTCATTATACGTTGTGTGTGTATCGATCATTTTTATGTTAAACATATAAATATATATTAGAAACATGAGCAGACAAATTCTGTTTTGATATCCGGATAATTACTGATATCATATATATGTTGGCATGGATATGGAAATTAGAAAATAATATAACATAAAAAATATTCTTTACCATGGTTCTTTCATCAATCCTATATATATATATAAACATATAAATATATATTAGAAACATGAGCAGACAAATTCTATTTTGATATCTTGATAATTACAGATTTCATATATATGTTGGCATGGATATGGAAATTAGAAAATAATATAACATAAAAATATTCTTGACCATGGTTCTTTCATCAGGATATCCATATCCATGCCAACATATATATGAAATCAGTAATTATATATATATATATATATATCACATTTACAAATTCTATAGCATAAACTTTTTGAGTGGACAAACACTGCAGCTTGGGTCACAAAAGGCTAAATTAAATTGTTAATCAATTTTGAACTCAAGTTCAAATAGAGAACAAATCATATTAAGGAAAACACACTTGATAATATTTAATTTTTTCCCCTTGATATGTTTGGCAACAATCACAGGTGCCAACTGCCAATTACATGTGTTTACTAGATAGTCTTTAATTTGTTTAAGTGTTAGCATATGCTCTGTTTACTTGGATAATTACCAAATTAAACTGATTTGGCTTTTAGTTCAAATTACACACTTACCAAATCCTAGGATGCTATAGCAATTTATTAATATTCCATCACTTGAATTTGAAAATCACGTACCAACTGATTCTGCATTTTGTTGTTTGTTTTGCAAAAACTAACTTACATGATTTTGCTTTTTCTAAAATTGCAGTCCTTTCTCTCTGTTTCTCTCTTCTTACATCTGTTACCAGCTGCCCCAATTGGTCTCCAATTATTCAAACTTGCTCTGACTGTTCCAGGTAACTTATTCACTTCGTTAAACTAAATTAATTTGAGTTATATATATAGAGAGAGGTTAAGCCGTCTTCCTCACATCTTCTATGTTGCGTTTTAATGTGTGATTTCTTTCCCATTACTGCTATTCAACTAATTCTGTGGCATTATAGCATTTTTGGGTGCATTTGTATATATTATTTTATTTACCCTTTAAGCTCTAGTGCATTCATTGTCTTTTATGTGAATTGTTGTGTCTGCGTGGAATAGAGTTCCGGGATTTTGAGCTTATGAAGGCTTGCTTACCACTAAAACATGTCGGCTAAAAGATTCACACATGAATTATAGGTGCATAAAGCTACCATAGCATGATATAATTCTTAAATAAAAATAGCAAAACTTGGAAGAAGGCATGTAATGCTAATCCTATCTTGTTTATGCTATTTTGGTGCTGCAGCTTTAGTATTGTTTTTTTGTTGTTTTGATGCTGCAGCTTTAGCATTTTTTTTGCAAAATAAATTCTATTTGTTTCTATTATACAATGCCATTAATTATGGTACAATTTGGACCATATAACTAGAATATATGATTCGGCCAAAAAAAAAACTGGAATATGTGAGAGTTATCAGCTAGCTAATTGTTTGGCTTGCATGTCTCAGTTAATTCTATTTGCTTGATTCACTCATAAATTAGATAGTAACGGGAGGAGGTTTTGTCAGTTCTTATTTCGAATGAATGATTTGCTTACAACATTATGCTACTCCAATACAACCATCTAAGGACAAGTGTATTAGCTAGAAGAGAGAAGGATAATTTACAACCATGCTAGTCCAATACAACCATCTAAGGATAATTTATTAGCTATCAATTGATGAATGTTTAAGTGATTGAAGGTGGTTATTTGAGGCTGTACATGCATCTTCTGCCTCAGTCTGGAGGCGAGAAACATTATCAAACTGATTTTTTTCTCGCTGTCATGTAGCTTAATTAGTTCTTGAGAGGAAGGGCCTTAATGGATAGAAACCTCGATTTAAGTAAGCATTTGAATTAGGTGTAGAAGTTTTGTAAGTGTGATAATATTGGAGCATTTCTTTGTATTGCTTACCTCTCCCATGTTCTTCCTCTTATGCAGGTATTTGTTGAGAAGGATGTTAAGAACAATGTAGTGTTTGTTTCACTAAATTATTTCTCGTTTGACAAAAGAAGGCGCTTGTTCTGCGTTGGCTCCTTGAGATGGTTTAATGGGTTGCCTCCAAAGGATACCAGTCAGCTCCAGTGTAAGGTAGATAACACAGTATCCAATTCACATATTTAATGTTGTTATGGACATTTTTCTTGGTGAACATTCTCTGCTTTGCATTTAATTGGTCAAAATTTAATCGGACAAGGGGTACTGGAAAAGGTTGTGTAACAAATATTAACATTTTACTGCTGCTAGCTAATTTGTTCATAAAAGTACTGGGTGTGGATAGACAATTTAGAATGAATAGTATGCCATAGTAGTCTAGTAGGCACAGTGAGGCAACCTGCTATGTCATGCTGCCATGCTTCAGATGGATCTTACTCAAATGCTAATCACTTTAGCCTCACATCTATTTAACTTTTTAGGTGAGACATGGCCCTGGGTTCTATGATTGCAGTGTGATAATAAAACCTGGTGAAGTTGATGGTCAAGATGTTGCAGTTGTCCAATTGTCTGAAGATGACCAAGGTCTAGCAGCAGGGCAATTTACAGCCTTCTACTAGGGAAAATTTATCATATATGGTAGATAGATTTATTATGTGAACTAGTTTTTTTTTTTTAACTACAGGCACTAGTTGTTGTGTTAAGATTATTTTTTTTAATTGTTGCTATTGTAATGTAAGTTATTTGTATTGTTTTTACTTTCAACATTATACTAAATTAATGTTTGTTTTTACAATGAATGTGTACTTTTATTTATTATCCTATTTTATAACTTTTGTAATTAAATATATTGCATTTAACTTTCTAAACAATAATTAAAATATATTTAAATATTGAAAAGAGTTGTACAGCAGCGACGGAATTTACATTTAGCGACGGAAACCAGGAATTAGCGACGAAAATTGAAAATCAGTTTAGCGACGGATTCCTTATTTCCGTCGCTAAAGTTTAGCGATAAGCGTTTTACCTACGGAAAATTTTCCGTCACAAATCCGTCGCTAAGTGATTTAGCGGCGGACTTTTTCAATTTAGCGACGGAAAATTCCGTCGCTAAATCGGCAGAATCTTATAGTGTTATTCATGTGATGACATTATTATTTGTTTACTATCAATTACCTTTTTAATTGCATTTAATTTCGTCACTTCCATTTCTATCTTAGGTTACCCTTTTATTATTATTATTATTATTATTATTATTATTATTATTATTATAATACTACATAAAGTATTTTAAATTGATAAAAACATATATAAAATTAGTGTATTAAAAACGTAAAATAAACGGAAAGTATTCTAAATTGACAAAAATATATATACAAAATTTCAAGGTATTCGATATAATAGAAAATGAAGCTACAATTTCATTTTTAAAATTTGTATGATTGGAATACAAATTATATAAGTATGAAACCTGAAATATTTTTATTTATTTTTCGTGTACTTTTAGTTTATTTTTCATATATGAAATAATTTCTTAACAATCTCATTACATTTTTCCTTATCTTTGATTGAATAAATTATCATCATTATTATTAATTATTTTATTAAAGGTAGTCTCATATCGACTATGTTAGCGGTTTTGTTTATCATTAGTAGAATATAAATTCTAAAGACATGAAATTTAAAACAATTTTTGTATACTTTTAGTTTATTTTTCATATATTTTCTGTTTTTGATACAATTTCTTCAATACAGTATATTTTGTGTTTCTAATATAATATCTTCATTATAGTATATTTTAAGTTTCCATACATTTTATGTTTACAATAAAATATCATTGCACCAAAACAGTAAGCTTCATATGTTCGCTACCTAAATAGATTTAAAAAATCAAGCCACTAAAATTATTAATTAATTTTAATTTTATTCAAAAAGGTAAAAAAAAACCATGTGGAGATGAATTTCAATGGAGGAATTTTCCTTCAAACTAAATCCATGATGCTTGATTCCAACTACTAAAACTTTATTTTCTCAAGAAAGAAAATGAACGGTTTTTAAGTGGTAATGATTAAATATCCTTATAGCTCATAACTCTCTTAATTTTTAGTATTTGATAAGTTACTTCTCTTACATGAATTTATGATTTGGGATTGCTTCTTCATTTGAAGTTATGAGGCATTGTTTTGTATTTTACAAATACATTGACTACTTGAAATCTTAGAAATGCTAAAATTATATTTTTGGTGCTTGAACTGTATTGATAAAATTTATTCTATTTTAGAATTGTTCGAAATTGAAGTTATGGGTTTATTTTCCTTACCCAAAAAATGAATGATTTTTAAGTGGTAATGATTAAATATCCACATAGCTTATAGCTCTTTTAATTTTTAATATCTAATAAGTTACTTCTTTACATGAATTTATGATTTGGGATTGCTTCTTCATTTGAAGTTATGAGGCATTGTTTTGTATTTTACAAACACATTAGACTACTTGAAATCTTAGAAATGCTAAAATTATATTTTTGGTGCTTGAACTGTATTGACAAAATTTATTCTATTTTAGAATTGTTCGAATTTGAAGTTATGGGTTTATTTTCCTTACCCAAAGTTTTATTACCACATTTTAAAAATAGTCATATTGGTTCAAGGATAATGAATGTTACATTTTTTACGCATTATTATGTATATAAAATTTGTTGCATGTGAGTTGCTTGTATTTTGGCCATCACATTTACAATTCGTGTATTCTTATATATCACTTGAGTAATTTACAAAAAAAATCTCAAAAAAAAAAATGTTGGCTAATGCTCCACTAATAAAAAAAAAAGGAAAAATAATTTTTTTCAAAAAAAGAGAAAAAGAAAAAAAATAGAGAAATAAAAATAATAAATAAGAAAAAATGAGAAAAAAAAGAGAAAAGAACAAAAAGGAATAAAATAAAAATTTATAAAGAAAGAAAAGAAAAAATAAGAGAGAGAAAAAAAGAGAATGAAAACCGTCAAAAAATTGATAAAAAATAAAAGAAAAATGCAGAGAAACAAAAAAGAAATCAAAAAGAAAAATATGGGTGCAATTCTGAAAATATGAAGGATAATCTTGTAACTAATACTGAATAGTTTTATAATTAATGAAAAACTTGGGGTATTTTTATTGAAAACATTTAAAAGGTGCTTTTTTATGTAAATTTCTCAAGACCTAATTCAGGCTGTAAACCTTTTACTTTTTTAACACTTATTTCACTTAAAAAATTTTCACTGATAAAAAATAAATTTACTTAATTTAATTTTTAATATTTTAAATTATATATATATAATTTTTATATTTTAAAAATAAATAAACAAGTCAATGTTAAGATGTAAAAAATATTATAATAATACTACTGTTTCTCAAAATATTTTAAATTATACAAATTTTATTTTCAATAAAATATATTCATAATACAATAGTATGATGAAAAGAACACCATAATTAAAAGATATTATGATAAAAAATATATTTATAATTTTTTAAAATTTCAATTTTATATTTTTAATATTTTTTTTCATTTTATTTTATGTATAAATTTTAATTAAATTATTGTGAATAAATTTTTATATTATAAATTTTTAGTAAGTAGATGTTGGATATCAGATATTTGTATATTTAAATGGAAAATAGTTGTCATTCATATTTGTGTTGAAATTTACTGAGAAAGGCAGAAGTCTTCATGAGGATATTGCAAAATATATATGTCTTCCATTAATCATAAAAAAATATAAGATCTTCTCTATCTTATTTATTTTATTGATGTGCTCCTTTGTGTGTGTGCACAATTATATCTCCCGCCTTTAGTTTTCTCATTTTCATCATGTGCAATACGCAAGTGGATTGTGAAATCATTTGAATAGGTAAATAGGTTCACGAGTTAATAATGCATGTCTGTACATCACCAAAAACATCAATAACTTTTCCAAACAACTTAAAATTTTCGTAATTGTTATCTTAACGTTCATTTTTTGGTATGCTTTCTGTGTACATGGAAAAAATAATACTTATTAAAAATTTATATTATTAAAATTTATTCACAATAATTTAATTCAAATTTTGTACAAAAAATAAAACCAAAAAATATGTTAAAAATATAAAATTTAAAATTTAAAGAATTATAAAATATATTTTTATCATAATGTATTTTAATTATAGTGTTTTTCACATAATATTTTATTCTAAAAAATATAAATTTTATTGAAAATAAAAATTGTATGATTTAAAACATTGTGAAAAACAGTAGCATTATTATAATATTTTTATATCTTATCATTCTTGTTTATTTATTTTTAAAATTTAAAATTATTTAAATATGTATATATAAATTTATAGTTTAAATTTAAAATATGAAAAATATTTTATATTGTTGGCTTTTTTTTTATTTTAGAAAAATTGTGAGCGTGTCAGAGGAGCGAGTCCTCAAAAGTGACTTGACTTCTTTCAGACGTTTGTGGATTCCCAAGCTCCTTTACCATAATTTGCTTGAATTTCAGAGATGAAAATTAATTTGAGAATAAAGAGACAATTTGAGCAAATAAATAGAAATTGTATTGATTTGAGAGCTTAATACAAAAACAGACAGTGCTGATGTAAACTAAAGAAAATGATTGGCTATTGATTCTAAATTTGTATATTGATGTAGATGTTGTAGATGTAGATATGGATGTTGTTGTTCCATATCTTCCACTTGCTTTTATAAGCAGTCTTTACTTGCAGGCTACTTCTCTCATTAATTTTCTAGCAGCTCAAGAGTCTTCCGTTCCTGGGTGAATTAATTCACATAACTCTCAAATGCCTTCATCCCCAAGCTGATCTTTTTCCCAAGGCATTCAAGAATCTCCAAAGTCTTCTAAATAATTCCAGAATCTTCTTATCTTATGGGCTGGACTTTTAATTAATTTTGGGTTTCAAAATTCTAATCAAATCAAATTGATTAATATTTTAGCCGAAAATATCAAATTAAGCCACTAATTTAATGACCTTAATATTTTAGCCAAAAATTTCAAGTATGACACAAACAATGCCCCCACATGTAACTAGTTTGGGTAATCCAATGCTAATTTATATGTAAAATAAAACCCATGAATATATTTTCTTAAATTTATTTATTTATTTATATTTTTTTGATATATATATATATATATATTCCATGACAGGTAACACATGCCATGAACAAGATATTAATGTTCAAGCCTTTTAAGGTAATTAGACGTGGCTTTTTTTTTTAAAGGTCACGTCATTATCAAATAGAAGAAAATGCACAGAGACAAGAATGGGCCACATCTTCTTGTTTCACGTCTTCTTCCCCAATTTTCCTTTCCCCATTTTTTTCTTCTCACCACTGCTTCCTTTTACTTTTTTTTTTCTCTATTTTGCTTCTTCTTCTTTCGGACTCATCACAGCTCACTCATCCACCCCGCCGGACAGCACCTACCTCACATGGCCAAGCAGCCATGGGCTACTTCGCCAGCATCAACCCAGTGGTAGAATGTTGTTGTCCCGTTTGCACAGCGTGGAGCTGCTGCCTCCCTTGCATCGTCACTCTCAAACAGCACCTCACCAACGCGAGTCCCTTCCGCCATCCAACAATTCGCCCAAGCTCTGATCACAAGTTCATCATTGGAAGCTGTTGTCCTCTTCAAACAAAGCTCAAAACAACAAGGGAGCTACTGTCCCAAATTGATTCTCAGTCTCAAATCAACATCTCATTTTTCAGTCCTTGGATTTGCAAGTTTTGCAAACCATTTGTGCACATTCAAACCAAATTCCCAAGGCAAATTTTTCTCAAAAGTTTATTTTAGGAAAAAGAAAAGAGGTAATTTTATTTTCTTCCTCTTTTGTGTATTATTTTAGATAAATTTGTTTGAGAATTAGGCTTAAGATTAATTGCACATTCTTGTAATTTTGGTGATTTGTAACTTGATGCTTGTAATATATTTTCCTCTTTTAGAGAATATTTAGCAAAAATTTGATTTAATTTTTGGCATTGCTCAAAAATTGCATTCTTGTGATCTTAGCCAAAATTAATCCATGTATGTTTTGGCTTTTCCTTTGAATTTATTTGTGAAGCAAATGATTAGCCGAAAATAACTTTTACTTCGGTATTGATTTTTTTGGCTCTAACCGAATAAATCATGTAATATAATTCAGCTATTTTTAATGTTGTTTATGAGCTTTAATCATTTGATGAGTTTTGAGAGCAAGCCTTGATTGTTTGTTTAGCCAAATGTTTGTTAATTTTGATGAATTTGGCTATTTTTCAAGGCTTCATTTATCTTGTGACATGATGGGACTTTTGTGTAAATATGTTATAGCTGAAAAAATTATTACCTATCAATTTTGTTTATTCGGCTTTATCTTGGCAAGTTTCATGCCAAAATAATCTTTACATCTTTGATTTGCATAAGAGAATAATTTTGAACTCTTAGCCAAATTAATTCAATTTTAATTGGCTTTGTCACTTGCTAATCAAAATGTGATGCCTTGATAGCCTGAATACTTGGCCAAATTTTAGCTTAAACTAAAAAATTAAAATTCTTGGTTCACCATTAGCCATTCTTTAGATTTGATCATCTTTGAGTATATTTTAGCAATCTATGCCAAAATAATCACAAATGCACTCCATTTTTAGCCAAAAATT
>CATIWK010209938.1:0-16055 GCA_949634005.1 Mallotus japonicus
GAATAAAATAAAATACAATAAATAAAATTTAAAATAAGGCCTAAAAATAATTTACAATTTAGTTCAAAACCAATAAATCAAATCCAATAAATCTAATTTCACAGTCAATTTTCATCATTGGGTCCTCTATCGCATCCAAACTTAAGTCATCCCGAAATTGGGTGTTAACATTGTCTTACTATAAATGGAGTTGTTGTCTACCTTAGACAATTTCTAGTTTAAACAACTTTTAGATGGATCCTCATATTGGAATAATTCCTCATATACTAAAGCATTGTCTAGTGGGACTAACTCATCATATATGGCAGCTTTAGCTTTTATTGACATCATGAAGACTTAAGCTGTCTATAAATTAGATTCATCATATTCAGAAACTACCTCTTAAATTGAATCTTCATTAGAGTCTATGTTAGAGTACTCATTTTCATCCATGGGTTTATATACTAGATTCTTATCTTTAAAGAAGATTCTTTGAAGATTTTCGTTGCTTTTATTCATTTGTGGACAAGTATCAGCTTTGTGACTTTTGGAGCCACAAATCCAGCAACAAAAATAGTTGCTCAGAGGTTTATCCTTAGGACATTTAGGTTCTCTCCTATATTGTTTTCTTAAAGGCTTTTATGTTATCCTTGTCCCTAAGGTTCATACTATATATATATATATATTTGGCCTTAGCAATGATCAATCTTGCTTTTGATCTTAAAAAGCTTAATTTTGAGTATCTAATGTGTTTTTTTAAGTGTGTTAAGATTCAATTGGAAGTCAAAATGGTGAAGAAAATTTGGGCTGCTTCGACCTTTAAGATTCAGGGAGACTTTTGACGTCCTTAGAGCTTTATGATGAGAAAGTGATCTCATTGAAATTTTAAATAGACATCATAATCTTTCTGAATTGAGCTTACTTGTCAAAATCCAAGTTCATTTGGATTTGCAAATCTTTAGTCAAAGTCAGCTTATACAGCTTTCATTTTAGATTGCGCAGATCTTAGTATTTCAGCTATATCTTGAGCTAAAGAGGTCCAAATGAGGTGATTTAAAGTGATATGGAAAGCTAAGACAAATATATACAACTTATATGGAGAAATTTTAGGTAATTTGATCATCTTCAAGGTCATATTTCCTATCTTGATTGCCCTCCTGACCGGTACATCACCCGGAACCATTTGCACACTTTTAGACCTTGAATGAGCAAATTGAATTTTTGGGCAGTACCGATCCCTATCTCGGTCCTGATTGGGACCATGCTAGGGACCAGTCAGTCCCGCCTGAGATAAGTTGCATGACCGGGACCGAATTGCTCCAAAATTGAAGAAAATTTCCAGAACTAATCCCGAGCTCCGTCCCAACTGAGACCGTGCCTGGGACTAGAGAAATTCAAATATAAAATGGCTACAAATGACTACTTTTGGAGTGTCTCAACCAGGACTGATGGTATCCTGATCGGGACCTGATAAATTACAGCTTAAAAGTCCAAATTTCATTCAAATAGACTTTGAATTTGTTGGAAACAAAATTATTGTTTCTAACAGCTATAATTGAATTGTTCAAGTATAAATACAAACTCTAAAGATCATTTAGAGGTTAAGAAACTTTTTTATTCATTATTCCATCTTAAGCATTCAATTAAGCTCTCAAAATTCTCCTTAATTCATTCTTGTATTTGATAAACTCTTGTGAGAGTTTGGTGAGTGTTAGAATAGATATTCTTATTTTTCTATTTTCTGGGTTTAGAAAATAGGAAGTGAGATTCTATTCTAAAGGAATTGGTTCAAGTTTTTAACCATTAAAACACTTGGGAATTGGTTTTAGAGTGAGCCTTGAAACTCTTGTTTGTAAGGTTGAAAGAGTGAGCCCTAAACTCTTGTGTGTACTCAATCTTGTGAATAAGATTGTGGGTGATTGAAAATCCTAACTTGGGGATAAGTTAGGTGGAGACGTAGGATTTTTGTTGAATCTGAACTCCTTAAATTCTTGTGTTCATCATTCTTCCTTCTCAACATTCTTTTTATTTCTTGTTCAATTCAATTTAGTTTTGATTTTCACTCAATTGCCTTATTCACCCCCCTGTAAGACATTTTCATATATAATGATTACTTTAATACTGGACGAATTTAGTATGTATTTTTAGACATTTTTTCAAGCCAAAAAGCATAAAACATTATTCTATTAAGCTTCAAACCCCTCCTGTAGGGTGACCGACTCATGGAAACTAACTCTCCATACACAAACCCATTTTTAAATTATTTTTCTAGGGTTTAGCACCAAAAACCAAACCAAACCTCTACTTTGTGAAAGCATGCATCAAGGGTAAATTCCGAGGACCCAAATAATTATTTTCATAAATCTTGCATTTTTATTTTATTTTTGAAAAAAATTCTGTTTTATTTATTTATTTATTTTTCCTCATTTCTTCTCCATTTTCTTTATTTTATACATCATTTTATTTTCCTTTTAAATCTTCTCCTCTACATCTATACACCTTTTTTTTATAAGTTTTTATTCATTTTTATTTATTTTTCTTACATCATTTTCATCATTTTGTATTTCATGCATTCTTTATTTTATTTTATTATAATAGTCATGTGAATTTGTAATATTGGTGATGTGGGTCGGTTCTTATTTTTAGACATTTGTAAATTTCGGTCGGTTACCGAACCCAATCGAAAATCGACAATTTAGTTAGTGTATATATATATTTTACAGGTCAAAATACATCAAAACCTTGCTTGTAGCAAAGTGGCAAGGCTTCCTTAACCTTAGATTATAAAGTCCTTGGTTCGAATCCCAACAGCCCCTCCTTTAATTTATTTTTTCCAATTGAAAAATTTGACCAAAAGTGGTGGAAATGGGACTCAAATCGGCGTCTTGAAGAAGAAAGGGACGCGGCAACACCATTTGGCCACCTGACTCCGTTGTTTTTTTTTTTGTTTCTTTTATTTTATATATTGCTTCATTGGTTACCCGAAATCCGAGCGGAAACCCGCAGCAACTTGGCGGCTCGGGTCGGTCTTCAATTTTGAAAATTTCTCAAACTCGACCCCGACCCGCCCTTCCGATAATCACCCCTAGATGTGGATGACATGATGTGGATTTAGAAGTGTTTATTTGCCTATTTGATGAATTTATGTGAATATTGAATTTTTGGGCATTTAGAACGTTCCTATTTGCACTCATTTTTAAATTTCTCATTTTGTTGATTATTTCTTTATTTTATTCTCATTCCTTTATTTCCTTTTAATGAAAAAGTCTTTATTTTTATGGTAAAAATTGCACCTTGAATCTATTATGTTGTAGAGAATTTTATTCTAATAAAGTTTGTCTTTTCATCGTCAAAATATTATTTTTGCATTATTTTCATATTTTTTTTATAATTCTTATCATCAATTTGTATTATTTTGCATATCATTGTCCATAGAAATAGCATTTTTATTTATTCTTGAGGTAAAAGTATCATTTTTATTATTAATATATGATAAAAATGTTATTTTGAATATCAAGTTTTCACCTTTATCTACTATATGACGTTGATAACTTTATAAATCAAGAATATTTGTTATTTAATTCCTCATCAAAATTTAGTTTTTTCTTAGTTTTTTTTTTTTTGAAATAAGCTTTTTCAAAGTTATTAAAATCATGTTTTGATTGTTTCTTGGTATGAAATTATCATTTTTATAATTTTTGATAATAAAGGTTGTGATTTTAATATAAAGTCTTCAACTTTATTCACAATATAAAGTTGGTAGCTTTATCAACCAAGAATATAAATATCAACCAAGAATATAAATAATGAATTTTCTTTGGAATTATAAATAATATTTTGGATATAAAGTTGTCATTTTTATAAAATTTTTTGTGTAAAGTTGACACCTTTATTGACATAATATGATGAAAATTATATGTTTAATATAATATTATTTTTTATGTAAATACATAAAAATTATTTTTATTTTTATCTTATTCCATTTATTTTAATCTATTTTATTTTATTCTAATATATTTTATTTTATTTCTATCATCTTGCACATTTCATTAAATCATTTGCATTTGCATAATAATTTGGGAAGAAATACCAATAATCTAGTGATTAATCACCTAATTTTGGTGATAATTGGAGAAGCACTATTTGCCAACTCAAAAGATAAAATTATTAAAGTACATAAGTATAGACAATTGGTGTCTCTAGCCCCGTTTTCTATTTATCTTTAAGCTCAATTGTTTTAAAGGAATCTTATATGTTTTTATCTTTGTGAAATCCAAAGAGATAAGAAATCTACTACTATTCTCTAAAAACAAGAAACGTCATTACTTAAAGATAAGGTTAGAAGATATGCCTTAATTGTTCATGTTGAGGTTGGCATCATGGATGACATCATTAGTTCCATATGTGAGTTACATGCAGGTAGGTCCCAATTCAAGCCATCTTCTTTGTCCTGTTATTAAATTGCCTTATCCCTCTGGGCTACAAGGTACTGTTCTTTATTTTCAAGTACCTTTTTCAAACCTCAAAGGTCTAAGATTTGAAATTCAAACTAGGGTCTTTGTCCATTAGTTTTAAAAATAAATTTCTTATTTCTTGTTGTTAAGCAATGAGCTTCTCATTATTTATTAAATGCTACATCGTTCATAACTGATTTAAGGAAATCAATGTGAAGACTTTATTAGCCAATTTTACTTCTTCACATATTTTCCATCTTAACTTCAAATTTTAGTTATTAAACTTCAGTGGTTCCACAAGCTATCTACATGTAACAAGATATAGATCTCAAATTTGATAAGGATATAGGATCATACGATACTTTTTTGTATTCCATCATTGTGCTAGAAATATGAAATGTAACAAATATAGATAAGTTTTTAATCATATTAAAAGTATCTTGCATAATTCCTAGGAACAATAAGTGTGGATTGTCTAAATCTTCTTCTAGGATTTATCTTAATCCTACTTTAGTAAATTTAAAACTTTCCACTGCCATTTCAGCCTCTATTTGTATACTAGGTCATCCATATTATTGCCAATGGATATAAGGATGTAACATAAAGCACTCTTGGAGAAAACAATTGACCGAATCAATATTCTTCCTCTGAACAATGTATAATTACATTTGGAGGTAGATATTTTTTTCATTTCTTTAAGAAGCTTTTTACTTTCAAAAATTTCTTCAAGAAAATCTTCATCTGCTAAGCAGATTTCAAGACATTTTTCTAAAGACTAGATATACTTAGCGGCTTCTTCTATGAAATGTGTCATCTGCTAGTAGTTTTTCTACTGAAGACCTCCTTTTAATCCTACACATATCATAGAACCATCTTTAAAAAAATCAAGACTGTCAAAGTTTTCATAATAATACCAAATTTTTTATCCTCAAAATTTTTTGATAATTTTCAAATGTCTCCGAGGTTAATATCTCTATATCCTCCTTTTGAATCCTTTAATTCAGTATCATCTTCAAAAAGACCATCTAAATGATCTTTGTTTGAATTCTTAAGGAATTCTTCTTTTGTCACTTCAAAACTTTTTGTGAAAAAGACGCTTATTCATATTCCTTTTGGCCTTCTCTTATTATATATTTTTATATTTTTTCAACTTCTTTTTTGGTTAACCCAAATTTTACAGCTCTAATAGTTGTATAGTATGGGGCTTCAATTTTCATTTTCCAGTATTATGGTTTTTCATTCTTTTGAACTAAGGATTTATCCTTTCATTCCTTAAGAGGAATTAGAGTATTCACACTCTTTTTTTTATCGTGTTTTTTGTTAGGACTCACCAATTCTTTCAAATTTTCTATGTTTTTTTTGTTCGGGTACTCTGTAGAGATATAACCAACTTGCTTATATAGCCAACAACAATTATCTTTATATATCTTTGTTTTCTTTTTTGTCATAGTAGGACCAAAGCTTACACTTTTATCCCCATCAATTCTACTTCTAAAGGCACTACCTTCATAAATGCCCTTGCCTTTTACAAACTTAATATAGTTTTTTCTTGGCAGTAGGATCCATCTATAAAATTAGAAAGTTCACGAGAAAGAGAATCATCTATTACATTTTTATCAGAAGGAGTATATTCAATATCAAATTTGTAACAACTAAACCATTGTTGCAACCTCAAAAGTCTACTTTGCCTAGCCTCTTTGAAGTTCGGGTTCATAAACCTTTTCATTTAGTTAGAATCTATCCTAAGAACGAACCTTTTTGGTGCCAAAAATATATAAAATGCTTTAATTCCATTTTTTTGCAACTAAGAATTCCTTTTCATGAATTAGATAGTTTAGCTTAGCACCTTTAAAATTTTTAGACTAATACTTACATATAGGTTCATGTTTTCTTCGTTTAATTTTAAGGACTGCACCCAACTCCTATCTGAAGCATCTTTTTCCAAGACCAACTCATCTATATCTCATGTCAAATTTAAACATGGCAAAATTTTCATTTTTTCTTTAATTTGGATTACAACCTAAGTGTCTTCATTATCCCAACACCAAGGATTTTTATTAAAGGTCTTAATTATCCCAACACCAAGGATTTTTATTAAAGGTTTTCTTCCAAATTCATCTTAGGTATTTTGAGAGATCTTTCACTAATTGTGTAGCATAGTTAGCAGGCCCACAAAAATGTTGAAAGGGATATATTTCTTCTAATTTATTATTAAAATTAATAATTTTTTTTGAGATATGGCTTTGCAACCATATTTTTCCTATCCCTAAAAGTAATATTCCTTAAACCATTGTCTAATTATTTCTAATAGAATTATATGTTCCTTACGGAAGATATCAGTCACTTATTCTAGGTAACTTATGTGCTCTATTTCATTATTACTGAAAGACTAACATATCATCTATATAGACCATGCAAATATTTTAATGCCTTAAATGCATCCATTTTACGTTGAAAAATGCATGGGGCATTCTTCAATCCAAATGCATAACCAACCATTTGTACATTTCTTGTGGAGCATTAAGTGTTATAAGATGTATAAACTCTTCTTCCATCTTTACCTATGTCACACCCGTACCCTTACTCTAAGCACATTTGCATTCATTATGTATTGCATTTACAAATATATATATTGATTGAATTTAAGTATTAGTTAGTATATATATATATATATAGTTTTAGAGGAAGTGACTCAATTAGAGCAAGTGGTTGTCCTTAATTGAACAATTGAAAGCTTGGGATTTTATAGGTATTAAAGCCATTTCATTAAGGGCTTAAATGAATATTTTACAATAAAATCTATCCAGAATAGGGACTGGAGCTTATAGAAAATTCGTGGCTTTGGTGCAGCCAAAAGAAAAAAAATACAAAAGGGGGAAAACACTTAGAAAGGAAGAGAGGTCTAAAGAGAATTTCTAAATTCTTTAAAAGGAGCTGATCTTTTCAAACTGAATCAAAGGGTCTAAAACCATTTCAAACCATTAATCATCTTCCTTAAGGATTTATTGATTGAATTGGTAAGTAATTTTAAGTGTTTTGGTTGATTTAATCTAGGGTTCTTAAGTTGCAAAATTCGGGTTTGATAATTCTGGTTTATCAGTCTCTGTAATTAGATAAAATCTTTAGTTATACAGCTTCAAATTTAGTGTTCCTTGATGGTAAGGAAACTTCAAATAGTTATCTAAAACTTTTTCTCTTAGTTCGATCTAATTAAGTTTTTAATTTAGCCTAACAAGAAGAAACTTTTTATTGCTCAGTCTATAAGTTCTTTGATTTGGTTGTAATTCGTTATCTATAATTAATTTTGTGGTTGTCCAATTGATGTGAAATTTTTATAGAATTTTCTATATATATATATATATATATATATATATATATATATATATATATAATACTGATTAAAATTTTAGCTCAAACTTCCTTTTCTATAATTCCCAGAAAGTTTTCAGAGTTAGCTTGTAAACTAGGTTTACAGAGTTCATGAGTTAAAACTAGTCTGGATATGTTTCATATATCTTGACGTAGAAAACTCCAAATTAAGTTTGGTTGATTATGAGGAAATTTTAAAGAGTCCTTTAAGACTTTGTAGTTTTGATCAAGAGCTAATTATGCCTTAACAGTGGTCTAACAGACCTGTACTTTTTATTGCTCAATCTGTCTTAGTAATTGAGCTGTTTGTATTACGATCTTTATAATTTTATTTGTGTTTATCAAATGGAAGTGAAATGTTTATTGAAGGTACTGGACGCAAATATCTGAGACTGGTTAAAATTTGAGGTTAAAATTAATTTTCTATAGGTCATAGCAATTTTTCTAATTTAGGCCTGAAAGCAGCCTTTTTAGAATAAATGGAGCTGATTTGTAGAATTAGATTAATTTGCATATTTTGCATATAGTTTGGGGCCGCATAATTAGATCAGTATATGAGATTTTTATATTGATGATTTATAAATAAATTTCATGATTTAGGTGCTGAAAAAGATAAGGAAAGTGGAGGTGTAAATTAAGCAATTCGGTGAACTGATTGTGTGTGTTTGTGGACTGTTTTGGTGAGTAGATGTTCAAGCCCTTTAAATATTTTTACATCAGCAGAAAAATGAGTTTTTAAAATAATACTTTGAGTATCTGAATTGATGTATAAGAATTTGTTTCAATTTAGCCTTATTATTATTATTACTACTTGAAATACTTGAATTATTCAAGTTTTGAAACAATGAAATGGTTTCAAGTTCACAAGCTAAAGGTGTTAACTATATTATGTTTTTGTTTTACAATCCAATTGAGATTTACCTTAGTTACTTTATCATTTAAATGAGATTGTAAACATATTGATTTCATTCTTTTGAATTATGATGAGAAGTGGTTTGATTTCGAATATTCTATTGAACTATAAATGTGATGGAATTGCTTTGATTAATTATTTGATGACAATGATATTTGGTTTTGTGTATTACCACCCTATATGAGATGTGTGAATGTGTTGAGGTGATATATGCACATTTGAGATTTTTGATGGTTGTTATTGCGCAATAAAAAATAGGGCACTTGATTGAAGGATGGTGAAGGGAGAAGGGCCGTTCCGTGCTAATGTAGTCAAAGGGTTAGCCATCACGTGTGCCTTAAGAGTGAATATGTGATGGTCTGTACATTATGGTCGGGTTGTGATGTTTGCTACAGGTTGGTTAATGCACATGGAAGTTTATATCGATATTATAAAAGCATGTGTTTGACTTGGCTGAGTTCGCATAAGTTTGAAAAAAAGTATTGATTTAATGTTTTAAGTGAATGATATATTTGATTGAATGGATTTATTGATGTTTGCAAAGGCAAGCATTTTAATTGATTAAGCTTTGAATATGTTTGAAAGCAATATTGGATTTCATGTTTTAAATGATTTATAATTTGGTTATGAATACTCTAGTATTTTGGATTTAAGGTGTTTATTAAGTTTAATTAAGATAAATTTTTTTATGCTTGTAATATCTATTCACTGAGTATTTATGTACTCATTTTTCTCTATTTTCTAAATATTTCCAGATAGCAGGGCTTGATAGTGGACCCATGACCCAAGGGTGTTGTATAGATAGATTATTAAGGACGACCTAACAACTTTGCTCTGGTGTTGCTTTTATTTGAGTGGCCATAATATTGTATATTTTAAGTTTATAACTTTTATGGACATGTTATTACATAATGTATATTAAATTATTTTTAATTTAATGTTTACTATTATTTTGATGTGGACTTGACTTATGTATATATAAATCTTTATACTTAAACAAAATGATAAGTATTAAGTTTATTTAATTTTATTAAAGATGATTTGAAGAGTATAGAAGAGCAAGCTTTAGTGTCCATCTCTGGCTATGTGAGATGAGATGAGATACTAACCGTCCACCTCGGGCTACGTGAGACGAGGTGTGACAATTTTGGTATCAGAGCTTTGGTTATTCATTTTCCCGCCTACAAAGTATTGACTCTTGATTTTCTAACAAAAAAAATTAAATATATATTCTTTACATTCTTCGTTTATTCATAAATTCCAAGTTTTGAAAATGATCTTTTAATTGATGATATTTATATTTGAATTGTTATTTTTTTTAAAAGGATGTCACCATGGAGAGGACTAGACAGATGTCCTCGATGAGAGCAAGTTGTTGGCCAACAGGGTAGAGTTGAGGTTAAGTCTAGAGGTAGCACTTATCCTAAGCTAGACTTAGAAGCTATAACCCTTAATGTTATTATCAAAAAATTATCTATATGTTTTAAGTGTTGTTTATGTTTGGATGTCTCCCTTAGAGCCTAAGTTTGATGGATTCCATAGACACTAATGAGAATATCATATTTTTTTAGCCATATCTAGAGTTTTATAACTCTAAATGGGGTGTTGTTTGATCCTGTAGAAACTTTGAGATGTAATTTACAAAATTGATGGAAATAGAGGAAGCTTAATTTTTCTGTTTTGATGGCCAATTTAGATTATACTTTTTATTGCTTAGTTTTGTTGATAGTTTGATCCTGGTGGATTATTTTGGATGTTTCTCCTTCTATACATATCCAATTGATACGAAATCAATTGCAAATTAATTTAGACTTATTATGTTACTGATCTGGAGAATAAGGTTTTGAAATTCATAATGTGGAATATTTGGTATATTTTTGAAATTGCACTATCGAATCTACCATGTTGAAATATGGGTATATTTTGGTATATTTTTGGTATATTGTTGTTTTCTTATGTATTATGGAGATGTTAATTGTTTATTGGAGTGGTGTGCATGTTACAGATGAAATTTATACTTAATAGAGTTAAATTTTGACTTATTCCATCTTGCATACGTGGATGATTTGTAGTGAAGGTTGAAGTGCTAGTAGGAATAATTTATAGAAATTTAATTTATGAAATAAGAAAAACATCTAGAAATAGAATAATATTTGAGAATTTGATGATATGAGAATTTTAAATCAAAATATGGTTATAGTTGATAAATTTTGTGGATGGTAATGGAAATATAAGAACTTCCTGCTTATAGTGAGTTGAATTTTTATTTAATAAAGCAACATATTAATTTATTTCATTTAAGGATATAAGAGTTAAGTTATGATAAAGAATATTGTTAAACTAGAAATAGTTTATCCAAATGTCATTTGTGGGAATTATATACATATCTATATATTAAGAGAGTATATATTTCATCAAGAGAAAAATGGATGTATGAAAGGTTGGATAGGAAATGAAGCATAATAGGAAACTTAAACTTATCACATAGTATAATCAAATGCCTAAAAAAAAGAGAAGATAATGTTACTTATTAGTACCAAATGGTAAAAAGGACTATTATGTAGTAGTAAGTATAAATTTATGGATTATACGAGAATATGCATATTAGAATGGTAGTTGCACAGACAAGCATATTGAGAGATTCAAATCTATAGTTGGAGTTGTTTAGCTCAAGGAAACTAAAGGTATAGTCTTAGAAGGCTGAATGGAGAATTTAATTGATTGATCTTATGAAACGAACGTAGTTTAAAGGGTGCTAGTCATCCTAAGGGAGGAATTATTGTTAAGAAAAAAAATTTATTGTGAAAGAAGTCTATAAGAAAATTGATGAATTTCATAGAAAGATAAAATTTGAGGAAAGCAAAAGAGAAATGAGTGGAATCTTTATTTAATGGTGTAACATTTGATTTATTAAATTCTGAAATACATGAATGAATTGTGATGGAAGATAAGGTGTTAGTAGAAATGATTTATAAGAATATAACTTGAGATAATAGAAGTAATATTCAAAGGTTGATTATTCTTGAAGACATTATGATTGAGAATTTAAGGCTAGTTATGGATATAGTTAAAAGACATTGAAGACAATACTGAGTCTACTTGAAACTCCATATTTATTAGTGGATGGAATTATATATGTTTAATAGTATAATAGAATTTTCTTTTATAATATAAGAGTTAAAACTTGATAAAAAAAAATGAGAACGAGTTAAAAGTGATATTCTAAAATGTCATTTTAAAAGTCTATATGATATCACGAGGGTAATCCATTTTAAAGGAAATAGAAATTTTGTGGACAATATTTGATGATTTAATATTCTATTGACTGAGAATATTGATGTATTACATAGTCAATGTTTTTGGACATATCATAGCATGGTTTATAGTTAAAATTTGACATATTTTGAGGTAGGGATCAACAAAGCTAGGATTAGCTTGTTGGTAAAGACTGTGGTGACAATCATAGTGATATGAGCTTTTTCATATTAACTGTCTTTAGGTTTGAACTTAAGAGTTGATATGGAAATTAATGATAGTAAAGTGAAATGTATTAAAGAGATTTGAATATATTATTAAGTGCAACTCTATAATGATGTGACTCTAGCATTGTGGGTAAATGTGAATCATAGGAGTTTAGCAAGTAAGAAGGATTGTCATATGATATTATTTGTGCATAATTCATAAATTATATGATGTGTGAATACAACAAGATAGTGGTTGCATAAGTAAATTTACCTTGAGGATGATAAGTTTAGCATACAAATAGAATAATACATAAGAATCGTGATGTGGAAGCATGATAGATAAATCTCCGTTTGGATTTAAAATTGATGATGAATTGAATAAGTATGAAAAAAAGGAAACTCCAATGATAAATAATATCTTGATGTTAATACTTATGATGATAAAGAATCAGTATAAGTTTGATGGTTTTGCTGATAATAGGAAACATTAAAACCTTATGCTTATTAGATGGTGAATTAATAATCTAGCAAATTAGAATTTTTGATATATATTAAAATTCTATTATAAGATTTGGATGACTAGTGGATGTAAGCATTGCCATGAAAACAAATGTTAAATGTTCCATGGTGTATAGGAATATGATCATTGGAAGGAATAAACAAGGAAATTAATAAGTATACAATAGCAAGAAGAATAGTGAGAAGAGACTATTAATTATGATAATTGAAAACATGGAGTTTGAGGAAAAGAGGTGATTATAAAAATAAAGAAGAGAAGAGATAATAATAATGCTCAAGTGTAAGCTCAAAGTTTGAGAAGCAGGTTTAATTTATCTTGAGGTACAGAAGAAAAATTTGTGGTGATTGTTATTAATAAATAGTATAAGTTGACTTATGCTTGAGCATATTAGCTAGTTGATGGTGACCGATGATGATGACATAAGAAAGAAAGAGAAAAAGAATGATAATATTATTGAAGGTGTGAACTTGAGGCTCTACAATGAAGTTTCATTTATTTTATGGTATGTTAGTTAATTTGGTAGTGACTATTGTTAATGAAAAATATGTTGTTGATTAAGAAATACATGAAAAAAAATTTTATGAAGTTGTGCAGTGATATGAAGAAATTTGAGAAACGATTTTGGTTTTAAGAAGATTTGAAGTTATAGTAAGGTGATTCAATTGTTTAAGGTACTATGATAAGCATCTATCGAATTTTGAGGATGAAATTTCCTAAGGTGGGGAGAATTGTCACATCCGTACCCTTACTCTAAGCACATTTGCATTCATTATGTATTGCATTTACAAATATATATATTGATTGAATTTAAGTATTAGTTAGTATATATATATATATATATATAGTTTTAGAGGAAGTGACTCAATTGGAGCCAAATGGTTGTCCTTAATTGAACCATTGAAAGCTTGGGATTTTATAGGTATTAAAGCCATTTCATTAAGGGCTTAAATGAATATTTTACAATAAAATCTATCTAGAACAGGGGTTGGAGCTTATAGAAAATTTGTGGCTTGGGTGCAGCCAAAAGAAAAAAAAAGACAAATGGGGGAAAACACTTAGAAAGGAAGAGAGGTCTAAAGAGAATTTCTAAATTCTTTAAGAGGAGTTGATCTTTTCAAGCTGAATCAAGGGGTCCAAAACCATTTCAGACCATTAATAATCTTCCTTAAGGATTTATTGATTGAATTGGTAAGTAATTTTAAGTGTTTTGGTTGATTTAATCTAGGGTTCTTAAGTTGCAAAATTCGGGTTTGATAATTCTGGTTTATCAGTCTCTGTAATTAAATCATATCTTTAGTAATACAGCTTCAAATTTAGTGTTCTTTGATGGTATGGAAACTTCAAAGAGTTATCTAAAACTTTGTTTCTGATTTCGATCTAATTCATTTTTTAAGTTATCCTAACAAGAAGAAAAATTTTATTGCTCAGTCTATAAGTTTCTTTGAGCTGGTTGTAATTCGTTATCTATAATTAATTTTGTGGTTGTCCAATTGATGTGAAATTTTTATAGCATGTTATATATATATCCAATACTGATTAAAATTCCAGCTCAAAATTCCTTTTCTATAATTCCCAGAAAGTTTTCAGAGTTAGCTTATAAACCAGGTTTACAGAGTTCATGAGTTAAAACTAGTATGGATACATTTCATATATCTTGAGGTAGGAAACTCCATATTAAGTTTGGTTTGATTATAAGGAAACTTTAAAGAGTCCTTTAAGACTTTTTAGTTTTGATCAAGAGCTAATTATGCCTTAACAGTAGTCTAACAGACCTGTACTTTTTATTGCTCAATCTGTCTTAGTAATTGAGCTGTTTGTATTACGATCTTTATAATTTTATTTGTGTTTATCAAATGGAAGTGAAATGTTTATTGAAGGTACTAGACACAAATATCTGAGTCTGGTTAAAATTATAGGTTAAAATTAATTTTCTATAGGTCAGAGAAATTTTTATAATTTAGGCCTGAAAGCTGCCTTTTTAGAATAAATGGAGTTGATTTGTAGAATTAGATTAATTTGCATATTTTGCATATAGTTTGGGGATGCATAATTAGATCAGTATATGAGATTTTTATATTGATGATTTATAAATAAATTTCATGATTTAGGTGCTGGAAAAGACAAGGAAAGTGGAGGTGTAAATTAAGCAATTCGGTGAACTGATTATGTGTGTTTGTGGACTGTTTTGGTGAGTAGATGTTCAAGCCCTTTAAATATTTTTACATCAGTAGAAAAATGAGTTTTTAAAATGATACTTTGAGTATCTGAATTGATGTATAAGATTTGTTTCAATTTAGCCTTATTATTATTATTACTATTTGAAATACTTGAAATACTTGAATTATTCAAGTTTTGAAACAATGAAATGGTTTCAAGTTCACAAGCTAAAGGTGTTAACTATATTATGTTTTTTTTTTACAATCCAATTGAGGTTTACCTTAGTTACTTTATCATTTAAATGAGATTGTAAACATATTGATTTCATTCTTTTGAATTATAATGAGAAGTGGTTTGATTTCCAATATTCTATTGAACTATAAATGTGATGGAATTGCTTTGATTAATTATTTAATGAAAATGATATTTGGTTTTGTATATTACCACCCTATATGAGATGTGTGAATGTGTTGAGGTGATATATGCATATTTGAGATTTTTTATGGTTTGTTATTGCACAATAAACAATAGGGCACTTGATTAAAGGATGATGAAGGGAGAAAGGTTGTTCTATGCTAATGTAGTCAAAAAGTTAGCCATCAAGTGTGCCTTAAGAGTGAATTTGTGATGGCCTGTACATTACGGCTGGGTTGTGATGTTTGCTACAGGGTTAGTTTATATACATGGAAGTTTATATCGATATTATTAAAGCATGTGTTTGACTTTGCTGAGTTCGCACAAGTTTGAAAGCAAGTATTGTTTTAATGTTTTAAGTGAATGATATATTTGATTGAAAGGATGTATTGATGTTTGCAAAGGCACACATTTTAATTCATTATGCTTTGAATATGTTTGAAAGCAGCATTGGATTTGATGTTTCAAATGATTTATAATTTGGTTATGAATACTCTAGTATTTTGGATTTAAGGTGTTTATTAAGTTTAATTAAGATAAATTGTTTTATGCTTGTAATATCTATTCACTGAGTATTTATGTACTCATTTTTCTCTGTTTTCAAAATCTTTCCAGATAGCAGGGCTTGATAGTGGACCCATGACCTAAGGGTGTTGTATAGATAGATTATTAAAGTCGGCCTAACAACTTTGCTCTGGTGTTGCTCTCATTTTAGTGGCCATAATATTGTATATTTTAATTTTATAATTTTTATGAACATGTTATTATAGAATGTATATTAAATT
>CATIWK010209941.1:0-18003 GCA_949634005.1 Mallotus japonicus
TGGAGGCGGTCAAACCGGCCAACAAGTGAATAAAATAGGCGGTTAAACCAGCCAATTGGTTAATCAAATAGGCGGTAAAACCTGCCGTATAAATAATAAAAATGACACCAAAATTTAACGTGGTTCACCCTTAGTGTTGGATTACGTCCACAGGACAAACTCGGAAAAATTTTTCCACTATAAAATAGTAGGTATAAGAAAGAGTCTTCTCTAGATTAACACTAGAGATATACAATAACAAGATCTCACCAAAATAGTGGCACTCAAAGTGTTTCCCACACCCCAAAATAATTTCTTCACTATTTTGTCACTCACCCTTTGAGAAAACTTTCCCAAATCTTAGAACTCTCTCACTCTCACAAAGCAAAAAATTACTTTGACTAATTTTTCCATTCACGAGCTCCTCACTTTAATTTTTCTTCAGCTCGCACGTCCCTCCTTGCTCTACCTTCTTCTGCCCATCCATGCCTTTATATAGGCATTTGCAACTAAGAAGAAAACAAAAAAATTGGACAAAATTTCTTTTAAGGCTACACCGATTTCGGTGCAGCCATTATTAACTTTTTTTTTTCTTTTTTCATGTGGCTCCACTCCACTCCACTAGGAGGGACCACATCAAAATAAACATCAGCAGAAATTTAAAAAAATAGTTAGTGACAGAGTGATCTAAAAATAATTATTCTGAAAAAAATTGTTTTAAATATAAAACTTAAATTATATTATCCATGACTTATAAAAATTAATTTTTATCTGCTCCAAAGCAGTGGCAAGCAACGGCAATATTCAGTTTCTTCAGGGAGTAGCTGATATGTACTTTGCGTATTGCTTCAAAACATTCTCTACAGCTACATAAGTATCCAGTCAGGCAGCCTGCACTGAAATGTATTTTTGCAATGGTAATAAAAATGCACCAATTTTGAATGGACCAACGCACAACATTATTCGAGATTCATTGGATAATGCCAATCTTGGCAAATTCTTCTCAGACCATCTTTGATCCTCTCATCCCAAGTGGGTTTGGACGTGTCAACTCTTAACCATGCAAAACGACCCAACTCATCACTAAGCAGCACAGTATTCTTCCTTCGTGTCCACATCTTCTAGACATCATTCTTTTCTTTGCACACATCACAAGAAGATCACCCATCACATCACTCCCCATACTCACCAGCACCAGCAGGCACCACCATATGTGGACTCACCTCCAGTCCTTGCTTATTTACCGCTGAGGCCGCATTGTCTTTCTCTCAATTATTATCGCTCACAAACTTCAAGATTTGTCATGTCGGAACAACCAAGAGTCCTACCCTCTCACGCAGCAGTCAGGTTCCTGACGGCCGCCACGCT
Organism: Mallotus japonicus; assembly: GCA_949634005.1. NCBI lineage: Eukaryota > Viridiplantae > Streptophyta > Magnoliopsida > Malpighiales > Euphorbiaceae > Mallotus > Mallotus japonicus. The sequence goes on from CATIWK010209941.1 coordinate 1,348, forward strand.
AGGTGCTTCCTGCTTGGTTTTATCAGGCTTAATCTTAACCGGGACAGTGATAGTTTTGGCTATAGCAACTCCTCTTCTGGTGGCTTTCAGTCCAGTTTTAGTCCCTGCTGCTATAGTCGTATTCTTGGTTACCTCAGGTTTCTTTTTCTCCAGCGGTTGTGGGTTGGCCGCTGTAATGGCTTTCATTTGGATGTATAATTACATGACAGCATCCACCTGGCGCTGACAAGTTGGTTCATGAGAGAGGGCAGATGGACCCAAGAAGCTACTGAAACTCGAGCAACTTGATCAGATTATTCTAATGGATATGAGTGTATGTGTGTGCTCTTGCTAGTGGTGTTTTGATTTAGTGCAAATGTTATTCATGACATTGTGTACGTAATTCCTTGTTATTTTGGAGTAATAAACTTATCAAAACTGAATATGACATTCTTTCTTGAATCTTGACATTGAATCAAGCTCCGGTTATTTTACTAACTAAAGTTTCAGCAGCTAAAAGCCTAGATTTAATTATATAAGGGAGCCAACTATAATTAAATTTTTATTAAAATAAGAAGAATTGAAGTAAGAATGTAATTATAATATTAATATTTTACAAATTATTATCTTATATTTTCTATTGAGGGTCTACAAGCCAGTTCTGATCCTGCTCAAAAACCAAAATGGGTTTAAGTAGAAAAAAAATATATATATACATATGGAAATGAAAACTATTCTATTTCCATCTCACCAAGATGGTATGATTGAAATAATTTTTTTATTTTTTCTTACTTTTATTTTGTTTATTTAATAAGCCATTAATTTACATATCAACATAGTTGATGACTTGTCAATAACTTGATCAGTTTACTCATATTGTATTTGGTGTAAAAAGTAAAAGAAGCTTTATATATAAAATAAAATAAAATAAAAAGAGGTTTTAAGTTTGAATCTCTCTGTTAGTACTAATATTTGTATGAATTTATTATTTTTACACCGAGTGCTTTATAAGACAGAAAATTATCTCTATTCTAAAGTCCATAGATATCGATTTATCTAGTTTTCAATGAATGAAATACATAATATATAAATTTTTTCGTGCCCAAAGGTAAATGAATATTACATGTTTGTTGGGTCGACAAATAACGAGTTAAATAGAATAAAAAAACATGTTAAAGACTAAACAGATTTAAAGTAAAAATATATTTAAAAATTGAATAGATTTAAAATAAAAACTCAGGACGTATTATGAACTAAAATAAAAGTTGAGGGTTGTTAAAGATCAATTAAATAAAGTTTAGGGGTGAAAGTATACATTCAGGCCGAAACTTTAAATAACTCAATTAATGGCCCAAGTGATGGACTCCCAGGTGAAACTTTGACTTGGGGCAGTACTTAGGGAAATTCTGCACTTGCAGCGAACGTCGTCGTTTGCTCGATCAAAAGTAAAACTACCATACCATGTTTCCCTGCACAAATAGAAAAAACGGAAAAAAAAAAAAAAAAACTCAAAGCCCTTAATGAACCCGCCTAAAATCACAGGAGAAGAACTGACACCAGGAAGAGGAAGAGGTGGAGCAATCAATAACTTGAAGAGTCGAAACCCTAGTTCCAGATACTGAATAATGGTGAGCATGATTTCAGTTTCTTATTCTCAAAATTTGCTTTAAAATTTGATCTTAGCTGAGCTGATTTTTTTTTTTTTTTTTTTTTTGCAGTTTTCAATCGCAGCTATTAACGATACAGACTCTACAGAGCAATGGGAACCCTTAGCTCCTACAAAAGAAGCTCAGGCATGATTTGATTTGATTTTCTTCTCATTTTTAATTCTTACTTGTGATTATTAGTCATGTTATGTATATTTATGCTTTTTGTTCATTCCGATTTTATTTTTATATAATTTCTAGGAATTTCATATTACTCAATCTTATCACGAAGGCCTTCGAAAATTGCAAGCAAAAGAGTATGATAAAGCACGCCAATTATTAGAATCTGTGCTAAAAGATCCTCTCATTTCTAATTCTCAGGTATTTTCTCTCTTTTTTTTAGTGGAATCTTTGTTAGTTTGTTACTGTCAATTAATGTAGTTTGATTAAATTTTGTTCGGCCTTTGTTATTTTAGGTGGATAGTAATGCCGGGGATGATCATTTGCAGCAACTCAGGTTTGCATTTGTGGTATTTTTTCATTTCTTAGTCACTGCCTGATTTGATTATGTATTGCAGTTTTTATTACTTTAACATAAGAACTTGAAAAGTGTATCCTATTAGTCATGTTTTAGACTCTGTGTGAATGTGTGAGTGTGTTTTTCTTTTTGGGTGGCAGATTTCTGGCACTGAAGAATCTTGCTACTGTTTTCCTCGAACAAGGTTCAACTCATTATGAGAGTGCCCTTAACTGTTATCTTCAAGCTGTAGAAATTGATAGCAAGGATTCAGTTGTCTGGAATCAGCTAGGAACACTATCATGTTCAATGGGTTTGCTGAGTATTTCACGCTGGGCATTTGAGCAAGGGCTTCTATGTAGCCCTAATAATTGTAAGAATTTTATCTACTTCATTCAAATATTACTTGTTAGTCTGTGTCAAATCACTGTTGGCTTTTACGTGTTTTTGTGCCCTTTGGAAATCTTTATTTTATTTTCATGATTTTTAGACAAATGTATCATCTCTTTGCATGATGTATGCAGGGAATTGCATGGAGAAACTATTGGAAGTTCTTATTGCCATTGGTGATGAGGTTGCCTGTCTCTCCATCGCGGAGTTGATTTTGAGGCATTGGCCTTCACATTCCCGTGCTTCATATGTTAAAAATACCATTGAAGAGTCTGAGCCAATTCCATTTGCTCCTAGAGGAATTGATAAGCTGGAACCTAAGCATGTGAGGCTTAAATTTTTTGACAAGAGAAAAGCTACTAATGAAAATATTGATGAGGATGTTGCTTGCAAAAAGTCAAAGCAAAACATAGAATTGTGTCTGTCTGAGGCTTCATGGGGTGCTCTTGCTGATGCCCTTTTGGAAATTTTACTTCCATTGAATGGTTGTGGTTCTGAGAAGGGTGCTGAAAGAGAATTTAGATCTGGCGATGTTAATTTAACTTTACATTTGCCTTCTTCTATGAATAGCATTTTGGGGTCTACTGAAGATAAAGGGCCAAATCCCATATCTAGCAAAAGCTTGTCCGTTGGTGATTGTGACTTAGAAAGAGCCAATTTTGTTAAAGAAAGAGAGGCAAATCCATTCGAAGAGCAACCGCATGAGAGGCGGAGTACTCGCCTTGAAAGGCTTAGGAGTCGTAAACCTGGAAAGGAAGAATTGGATTTTGCTACCAATAAGGATCTTGCCAAAGTTGTTCTTCAATTGCTAGAACCTTTTGTTGTTAGTGGACCTAAAAGTAAAGATTCTGATCAAGCAGCTAGCCATTCTAATTCATGTCTCAGTCAGTATAATTCTTTGGATACAGAACATAATGATGTTTCTGCATTTGTAAGAGAAACTTCAAAAAACTATGGCGCTTACCATATGGCTCACTTACTGTTGGAACATGTTGCATCTAGGGGTTTTACATATCAAGATGTGTTTGTCAAATTCTTAGAGTTGGAAAGACTGACAAGACATTGGGGGCAGGGTAGGATGCCTGAATGTAGTCTTTTTCTTGCTGAGCTGTATTATGAACTGGGATCTTTGCCTTCGAATGCATCAAAACTGCCGGAATTTATCTCAGAGGCTTCATATCATCTTTGTAAGATTATTGAATCAGTTGCTTTGGACTATCCTTTTTCCTTGAATCAGATCTATGAGGATGAAAGTTGCTCTCCATTGAACTGTTTTCAAGATAATAATGAAACATTTGCCAAAGATTATAGCTGCCAGAACTCATTCTTTAATAGTTCTTTGGTGACCAACAAATTTCCCTTTTGGATTCGATACTTCTGGTTGAGTGGGAAATTGTCTATCTTTGATGGCAACAAGGCAAAAGCTCATGAAGAGTTCTGCATTTCTTTATCGCTTTTGGTGAAAAAGGAAGACATGAATGATTCTCCAGGTTGGGTTCAGCTGCCACACTTGAAGATCAATAAAGATTTAAATGTAGACAGAGTTCTCCATGAAATTAATTTATTAAATGTTGATTTCTTGCTTGAGAAGACTGTGAGTGAGATGATTGAGAAAGAAATGTATATGGAATGCATAAACTTGCTTTCCCCACTTCTATTCTCTACAGAACATGCTCACATTGATGTACTACCAGCTCCTGCTTCTAATGAGAAAGGTGAAGAATATGCAAGCATTGAATTATCAGCAATAAATTTATTAATTAAAGCATGTGAGAAGGTAAAGCCGATGAACATTGAGGTATACTTGAATTGTCACCGGCGAAAGCTGGAACTACTCATGCTAGCGGCTGGCATGAATGAATGTGAAACTCTACGACAGAAGTATGGGTTAAAAGCACTTTCTGCCTCAGGTATTATACCAAAAGAAAATTTGGACGGACATTGGGATGACTTAGTGGCAGAGGAGGTGAAGGCAATTTCACAAAGTTTATCACAATTGAAGATGGATCCAATTCTTAATTCTGTGAGTCTGTAGTTAATTTTAAGAAATTAATGTTCTCTTTGCTCACAATATAGGTCAAAGCCAAAGAATAGATCTTGCTACACCTGTTCATTTTAGAATAATAAATTGTAGATAGTTTCTATCAAAATGTTAATAGAAGTCATGATCAAATAGTTTTATTTCATTTCAGCATTTATTTTTTTTTTTTCACTCCTTGCTCAGTTAGTACACCTTGTAATACCACATGACCTTGGAGTGTGAATATATTATGCTTTGCAGAATGGTGTAGTCATTCCGATCGGCATCATCAGCAATGTCCAGACTTTGCTGCTGGTATTCATGTGCCATGTTGCAATAAATTGCCTCTCTAAACAATCTTGTGCACAATTAATTGCTGATGAAACCGAGCAAAAGCAAGGATTCAGCTTTGTTGATGCGGGCATTGCGTTCTGCAAACTTCAGCACCTCATCTCTACAGTCACCATTAAAACCCAAGTGAGTCTTGCCTTCTTCTTATGAGGAATTCAATATTGAATATGATTTTGCCTATACTATTTTATGTTCCTAATGGATTTTTTAACAAAATTTCTGATTTTGATGTTAGGTTGAATTAATTGTGGCAATCCATGATTTGCTTGCTGAGTATGGCTTGTGTTGTGCGGGTGAGGGTGGCAAAGGGGAGGAAGGAACATTTCTTAAATTTGCAATAAAGCATCTCTTGACACTGGACATGAAGCTCAAATCCAATTTAAATTCTTCAAATAGAGAAACACTTGAATATGATAAGCAGCTTTCTCCTCATAGTGAAAACAAACCATGTGACACAGAATCAAAGTCACATACAGTGGATGTGGGGATGGATGGAACTGAAATTGATGATTCAAGTAATGTAGAGAGTGATGGTTTCAAAGGAACCAGTTCCAAAGGCATGTCTTCTCTTGAAGGCGCAGAGAAAGACAGTACAGGTATAGGATGTGAAAAGCAAGGTAGTAATGAGGGTAAGATCAAGGGAGAAAATTCATGTGAACAATTTACTGAATCTGGAAATGAGCTCACAGAAGATGAACGGGAGGAACTGGAGTTAATAATTGACAATGCTTTGGATCAGTGCTTTTTCTGCTTATATGGTCTCAATCTTAGATCTGATTCATCCTACGAGGATGATCTGGCCATGCACAGAAATACTAGTCGTGGAGATTATCAGACAAAGGAGCAATGTGCTGATGTTTTTCAATATATACTCCCTTATGCAAAGGCTTCTTCTGTGAGTATTCTTTTTATTCCCCCTAACCCCACCTTGCACACACACATACAGTGTGAATGTTAACTTCCTTTTGACTTGGCCATGCATGTTACATTTCAGAAAACAGGATTGGTGAAACTTCGTAGAGTGTTAAGAGCCATACGTAAACACTTTCCACAACCACCAGAGGATGTTTTAATTGGAAACGCAATTGATAAGTTCTTGGATGATCCTAATTTATGTGAAGACAAACTCTCAGAGGAAGCAGGATCTGAAGGGTTTCTGGAGACCATAACAAAGAAAATATTTGCTGATGTGGGAAGTGTCAAACAGCACAAGTCAATGATGGTTGCAAGGTATTCATTTATTGCATAACATATTGCATTTTCCTTCAGCTGCTGATTGAAACTGTTGATAATTTCATTCTTTAGGGATGAGCTCACTGTATGAATTATTTACTTCTTGCAGTGCTGAGCCATATCTGGATGTATATTGCAACTTGTATTATTTTCTAGCTCTGTCTGAGGAAATGAGTGCAACTGATAAGTGGCCAGGCTTTGTACTCACCAAGGAAGGGGAAGAATTTGTACAGCAAAATGCAAATCTCTTCAAATATGATCTTTTGTACAATCCTCTACGTTTCGAGAGTTGGCAGCGGCTTGCAAATATTTATGATGAGGCAAGATCTATACGCATTTGTCCATTTCAACTAACAATGCTATTGGAACGAACACAATAATTTTTTAATTGAGGATTACAAAATCTTTGGCAGCCATGGCTCAACTTTATCAACTTATTTTCTTTGACTTCATTAAAGCAGGAGGTAGATTTGTTGTTAAATGATGGAAGTAAGCACATAAATGTGGCAGGATGGAGAAAGAATGCTACCCTGCCACAGAGAGTTGAGACAAGTCGAAGGAGGAGTAGACGTTGTCTGCTAGTGAGTTTGGCTTTGGCAAAGACATCAGCTCAACAGGTTTGTCTTTTCTTTAAATTTTCCATGTTGCAAATTGCACTTATTCATTTGTTTCTGTTGGCCCAATAAGATATCCATAGGTATCTTTGGGTATATCTTGAATCCTGTCCCTTAATTATATTAAGCACCGTGCTTCTGGTCAAGGTTGCATGCTAGAAATACGGAGCCCAGCATGACAAGGTCCTAATGAGTGTTCTTTCATCGTATGGTCACAGACTGATTGATGATTTTAGAATTCTGTGAACTAAATGAGAGATTTCCTCAATATGCTTAAATGCCTTGGTGTTAATGCCGGATGTGTGTTTCACACAAGTGGTTTAGACAAATGATCATAGTGGCTAGAAAATGTCAGAAATAGGACCATATGATAAATCATTTGGCAATTTTTAAAATTTTTTTTAATAAGTGGCCATTTGCTCGCATATTGCATGGGATTTAATAAGGCTATTTGCATGACATGCTATTTAGAGTCCTAATCTAACTTGGTTGAATAAATATTTACATTGGCCTTGATTCTTAAAGAGTCCTAATCCAACTTAATTAACTATACGCATTTGTTGGGAGGAAAGGAACAGGGATCATTTGTTTAATTTTTGACATGTTAGCCTTTACCACAGTTATCAAATTGTAAAACTTGACAAAAGGTAGGCTTTGCTTAAGCATTTTCAGACCCCTTGTAACTGTTTTCTGTTGCTGTTTTTTGAATCTGACACATAGTTGTTAAAGGTGCAAGGCACACCAGGCACAAACCCTAGTGCCTCAAATACTGAAAGCTGGGCGATGCTAATGAGGCGTGCGCCGTGGAATATTTTAGTTTACAGCTGTTTTTGTACCAATGCCTTTAATCATTTCTTCATTTACAGATCTCTAGCATTGATTTGTATAGTAAGCGACCATATATACAGCCTATTCATGCCAAATTGAAATAGATTTTTTATTTTTTATTTTTATTTTCTTCTCTTTCGCTCCTCATGTCACTAAGATGCGCACCTATGCCTTGCAGCTAGGCTCCCGAACCCCTTTGCACCTTAATGCACCTTGCGCCTGTAATAACTATGATCTGACAGAGTTGTTAAAAAAAGAAAGAAACTATGATCTGACAGAAATAAAATCCATGAATTTATCCTACTAAGAAAAAACCCATATCTAGTGAGATTCCTAAAAATAATGTCAGTTTTTCTTTCTCCTTTTTTTAGGGAGCATGGATAAGAGGATCAGTTGTTTGATTTAGTTTTTGCTTCCATTAGTTGTATTTGTATGATTTTCCTCATAATAAGTATGAAATTTTGTGTGGTTGTAGTGCGAGATACACGAGTTACTGGCATTGGTATACTATGACAGCCTTCAGAATGTGGTACCTTTTTATGATCAGCGATCTGTTGTTCCTGCAAAGGATGCAGCATGGATGGCGTTTTGTGAGAACTCACTAAAGCATTTTAAAAAAGCCTCCTTGCACAAGTATGTTTGTTTTGCTTCCTTGATATTGTTATATTACGTTTTAATAGATGATATTAAAATGATATCTGAATATTACTAATTCATGTTACAGGCAGGATTGGTCGCATGCATTCTATATGGGGAAGCTCTGTGAGAAGCTTGGATACTCATATGATACATCATTATCGCATTATGATAATGCTATTGCTTTGAATCCATCAGCTGTGGATCCTGTCTACAGGATGCATGCTTCACGCTTAAAGTTACTTTGCATGTGTGGAAAACAGAACCTGGAGGCTTTGAAGGTTTCTTCTTCTCCCTGCTCCGCACAAACAAAAGAAAGAGAAAATAAAAAGAACAAGAATCTCTTCTTAATTGCTAACTTCTCTGATCGTTATTTAATCTTACAGCTCTTTTTAAGTTTGAACTGAATGGTAACGAGTGTGTTTGTGGCTTCATATTAAATTTCTAGTGTTTAAACAGTTTATGATCTTTTGGGCAATTAGAATCGTGTGAAATTTTTGATAATAAATATTGTTAGGTCCTAGAAATGTCTTATGCTTTTGTCTGTCACAGGTCCTATCAGGATTTTCCTTTAGTCAATCAATAAAGGATGCTGCAATGAATGTCCTTGATAAACTGGCACCAGAAATGTCACATTTACCGGATGATATGAAGGATGGGAGCACTCGAGAAGATTCTTTGGAGAAGAAGCATGAGGAATTAATTCACATGGAAGATGTGTGGAACATGCTTTACAACGATTGCCTCTCTGCTCTGGAAATCTGTATTGAAGGGGATCTCAAACATTTTCATAAGGCTAGATATATGCTTGCTCAAGGACTGTATAGGCGGCGTTTGCATGGTGATTTGGAGAGGGCAAAGGAAGAACTTTCTTTTTGCTTCAAATCATCACGCTCATCCTTCACTATAAATATGTGGGAGATTGATAGCATGGTCAAGAAAGGGAGGTATTACTGATTCCTACCATATAGACACCTAAGATTTTAAATGCACATTTTGTTGTGTGTTGGAAAGTCCCCATATCAGCATTTCCTTGCTTAGCATGCTTACCCTTAAAAATTATTGGTTTTAATTATTTCTTGGTATGTGTATGGCAGGCGGAAATCATCAGGTATTGCAGGGAACAAAAAGGCCCTTGAAGTTAACTTAGCAGAAAGTTCTCGAAAATTTATTACTTGCATTCGAAAGTATTTGTTGTTCTATTTGAAATTATTGGAGGAGACTGGAGACATTTGTCCCCTTGATCGTGCTTTTATATCTCTTCGGGCAGATAAAAGGGTAAAAAACTGAACCCTTGAAAATTGGCATTCTTTATGGTCGCCTGTCAAGTACCTACTAGCCTCAATTTATTTTTTTATTTTTTTTTATTTTTTTTTTTGGTCAATACTAGCCTCATTTTAATCAATGCACAAGCTCTGGGAAATTATTCATTTGCATGCAATCATTTCCCAGCAAGTTGTTTATGCTTCAGTTGACTTGCATCATAAACAAGAAGATTTGTATCTGCTCTCACTGATGAGGTGCTTTCTGCTATTTAGTCTTTGCCTGTGCCCCAAAACCCAACCAAACCTCTTTTCAGGGTGTTAAGGGATGGAGGCAGAATTCTTACTGTTGGGCAGGACATATTTATTTGTTGTGAAGAAGAATGTACATTGGCCAGCTGCATGTTGTTTTATGCTAAGTGCAATTTGGACTATTATGATTTGTTTCTTAACATGAATCCAACTTCCTTGTTTACTGTTATCTTACATTACCTTGAACAAATTCAGTTAGGATCTAACTTCGATTCAAATCCAGTTTTCATTGTGCGTTGAAGATGTTGCACCAGTAGCTCTGGGGAGGCTAATCAAGGCACTTTTGTTATCCATGCACCAAGCTGGTTTTAGTGCCCCCAGCAGTTCAGAGCATCTACTGGAGAAGTTGTTCTCGTTATTCATGGAACAGGGAAACTTGTGGCCGGAGATATACCACTTGCCTGAGATCAGAAGCCCAGAAATAACAGAGGAAACCTTATACGGGTAAATTCCGTTCTTATTTTATGAGAAGCTTGGTACAGAGTTTGTGAGGTGAGCATTGGTCGGTTTCGGTTCAAACCGAACCGAAACCAACCAAACTGATAACTGAAAATATGCAAAACTTCAAACCGAAACCGAACAGAATATATATCAGAACTGAATTGAACCGAACCGGTTCGGTCGGTTAACCGATTTATCAATTTTATTTTTTGAAATAATTTCTAAAATTTTTATTTATCAATTTAATATTTTTTTGTAAAATTTATTGATTAATAATATAACTATAAATATTTTTTGCTTATAATCTTAATATTTACACACATTTTTCTAAATTAATATATTTTATATAGTATTTTATTATATATATAAATATTTTGGTTTTGGTCGGTTAGACCCTAAAACCGATAACCGTATTTTACCCACCAAATGAACCAAACCGACTGAAGCTTCATTCACCAACCGAACCGATGACTCAAAACGGTTCGGTTCGGTCGGTTTTTGCACACCCCTAGTTCTGGTCTCTCGTATAAATCTTTCATTTTTTTTTTTTCCAAATTTTTGGTACAAATGGAGAGCCTTACAACTTAAATATGAAAAAGATATATTTCAGTTAAGCAATGTCTTGCAAAAATATCTTATTCTGAATTATATCATTTTGGCATTATATGCTTGTTTTCACTTGTTATCATTATCCCACTTCCTCTCCTCCAAAGTGCAGCTTCAATTTCTTTTTCACCAAGCTTTCTGAGGCTTTGGTTGAAACTTTGCATGATTGACTTCCTAGCTAATTTAGAAAATGTCAATACCTGTGTCAAATTTGTATATTTGTATATTTTGAGCTTTATTAGAATATGTTAATACCTCTATGAAATTTGTATATTTTGTGCTTTATTAGTGTTTTTATAGTCCTGAATTGTCAGTGTCAATGAAAAGATTTCAGAAGCACTTCTATGCACCTACAATTGAGTTTAGCATTTCATGTACTGCTGTCAGTTGTACAATCCTCACACAGTTACTTATGTACCACAATGTGTTACTTGTTGCAGATACCTGCATAGGTATATTTCATCATTGGAGAGAAATGGCAAGCTAGAGACACTAGAAGCAATAAATGAGAAGATTCGGAAGCGTTTTAAGAATCCTAAGTTGTCAAATAGTAACTGTGCAAAAGTTTGCAGACATGCTTCTGTTGCTTGGTGTCGATCTCTTATAGTTAGTTTAGCATTGATCACACCATCACGACCTATAATCTCAAGTGAGATTCAGAACCCTAACCCAGCAGATGATGTTTCAGATATTGGTCCATTGCTTTGTGTTGATCTGCAAACAAATGAATTGTGGAGTTCGTCATTTGAGGACTTTACCTGTTTGGAAAAACTTGAAACAAAATGGAACCCCGTACTGACTAAAATTAAGAACATATTTTTAGGAAAAACTTCAGATGAAAATATTGAGACTGCAAACTCATTGCTTAAAAGCTCTTATAGTTTCTTTCGTGAGAGTTCCTGTGTAGTGCTTCCATCTGGTCTCAACCTTTATTTAATGCCGACTCGGGTATCAATGGGAACACAACATGCTGGATTCAGCGGGGTTGAAATTCTTGATCTGAGCATTCCAAGGAAACTCCTCTTATGGGCTTACACACTAGTGCATGGTCGTTACGCAAACATTGCGGTGGTTCTCAAACATTGTGAAGAAAATGTCAAGGTATGAAGCTAAACTTGATCTGCAAAGACATTTTATTCAGCATGCCAAACATGAAATTGCACTCCTGAGGAATAGTAACAGCCATGCTAGATCACGACTCCTATTTACTATCTTTCTTCATCGTTTAACCATTGAAGCAGAAAATGCAGAATTTCAGTTTTTCTTCAGATTTCTAGTAGATAATTTGCATTTAAACATGATCAAGGACACATGATATGCACTTTTCTTGTAAATAGAGAGGAAAATATTAATCTCATGATCATTGATGGTCAAAAATTTAAAGTTCATTGCTGCATTACAGTTTTTTTTTTTTTTTTTTCTTTTGTAGCCAAAGATGAAAAAGGGTGCTGGAACCTCATACATATCACCAAATACAAGCCTGCCAGCAACAGCTCCAGTACATACAGGTTTTGCACCTTGTGGAATAACAACTCTACTTTTCTAGTTTCTAGATTCTTCAGCATTTGTTTTATCAGGCTATAGGTTCTTCATCTTGCATTCTCTTTTCTTTTTTAGAAAATCATGGGTCTCTAGCCATTGATCCTATGTTTTCCCACCTTGTTTTGTGCTTGCATATGACGACCACATATTGATTCTGTAACTCCATGTGGCTCTAGGTGGTGCGAAAGATGGCCCAAGTCATGGTGGAGGCAGTGAACAAGAATCTGTTCAGGCGAATGCTTCAGCGTCTACAGTGGTACCCGGCCTGTCCTCCGAGAGTGAGAACACACAGTGCTTGAATCCATCTCCACCTTCTGGCGAGAACCAAAAGAATTTGGTTGCTGCTTCCCAGCCAAGTCCTGTTAACAGCACAATCCTTGTTGAAGGGATTTCTGTGGTTCATGAAGGAAATCCCCAAAGTGGCTGACCTAGTGTGGAGCAAAATGCTGAACAGATAGTTGTAGAAAATGTATCTTTTTAGAGTTGTTTTCTAACACAAGGTACACCTTAGAGAAAAAAAAGTATAAAGATAGGCAAATGTAAAACGGTGAGGCAGTTAGGCACAGTTAGATTATAACTTCGTAACAGATTATGTAAATAGGCAGGCAAACCCACGAGTTGTAAACTATTTTCAGCATTCAGTTAATGATGAAAAAAAAAATTCTCTGAACTGCGGTATCTTTTCACCTAATGGTAGCCAAAAAGTAATTTAAGGAATTTAACTTTCTGCAAAATGTCTCAATTTTTAAAATTTTAAAAATTTGTACCGTAGCAAAAGTGAATTTTAATAGAAAATTCTAAAGTGATTTTATTTTTTTATTAGCTTTTGTTACGTATAAATGTTTGTATTTATGTAAATAAAATTATAACAGTTAGATTAATTTTTATTTAATTAAAATTATTGATTATTTTTATGTATCAGTACCAATAATTGTATTAACAGCTATTATTAAATAAGTAGTAATCTAAGGAATATAATTTTATTTATATCTATACACATAATTGTACTAAAAAATGACTCTTTTTTATTTAGGTTGAAGGGTCAAATTGAACCATGTGACGTGAAGTTAACATTGAACTTTAAAATTTTTTTGTCTTTACATAAATGCCCCAAACATTTAGCTAATAACTAAAAAGCCTCAATTTTTCGTTTGTTTTTTTTGGTCGTGAAATCGATGATTTCATTTGTTCTCAATTTTTCATTTGTTACTCGCTTCTCCTACAACAGAATAATTACACGTGCTCTCTGAAGTCTCAACCTATTTGCGGCGTCTTCTTGTTTTAGTTTTTTGTCTGTAACCACAATACTGTAGCTTCTTGTTTCCAAGAATTACTTTGTTCACGGAACAATTAGAGAACCCAGTAAGTAAAACCTTCTTCTTCTTCTTCTTTATGTGTCTCTTCTCACTGTTTAATTCGATTCAATTTTCCATGATGGATTCCGTCTTTATCACTTTTGCTTTCTTTTTCTAGTTTTGATCCACCTACAACTACCAGTTTAGCTAAGATTGGGCTCTTTCTTTCTTTGGGCATCAACTTATTTCTTTTTTCTTTTTCCTTCTTGCTACCATGATGCTTACATATAATCTGGATTCATCTTTGTTTAAAATTGTATAGTACCTAGCTTTTTTTTCTCTTGTTTTGGCAACTCTAAGGCTTTGTTTGCTCCATGAAATGGTATAAGAATCGCGTTATTTTCCATTTTTATTTTAATTAATTGAGTTCTTCTAATATGTTGACCATTTTTATGATTTTCAACAATTTTATGCAGCTGATGACAAGTATTTTCACTTGAACAAGCTTGAGAAAGCATCCGATAATCTGAAACTTTTCAAGGCAGACTTGCTGGACTACAATTCCCTCTGTGCTGCTATTGAAGGTTCCATTGGAGTTGCTAGCCCTGTTCCCTCCACTAGTATAACAAATCTAGAGGTATGGAAATACTTTTTTATAGGAAGTTGATGAGTTAATTCAGGTCAGTGAGTAAATGTATGATATAGTAATAGTAAGGAAGAGATAGCAAATGGGTTGAGGATGTAAGGTGTAGAGTTTCATGGGGACGTAATTGGAGTTTAATGGTGACACTGACGGACGATGTTGTTGACAATTGAATTAAATGAGAAGATTATTTGTTTTTAATAATGTAGTGGAGTTTCATCGTTTATAATATGGTAGAGTTTCTTCTCAAATTAAAAGAAAATTTGACAAGAAAAACAGTGGAATGATTACTAGAAATAATTCATTGCATTTGTGGTGTTAGGTAGAAATATTCATTGCATTTGTGGTCTTAGGTAGAAATATTAGAGCCAGCTATGAAGGGCACCCTAAATGTTCTTAAAGCGTGCATTGAAGCAAAGGTTAAGCGAATTGTTGTTGTGTCCTCTAGAGCTGCAGTAGCCATGAACTCAAATGTTAAGCTAAGACATTGGAATTTGCTTACCTCTGATTTCCACATGGTTATCTTATTATTATTATTATTATTATAATAAATAGCCCATGGCTGCTATATTGTTATTATTATTATAAAAGTATTCTAAATTGATAAAAATATATATACAGAATTTTAAGGTAGTTGATACAATGAGAAGAGTGATATTTTTTAAAATTTTAAAGTGACTGGAATAAAAATTTTAAAAGAATGAAATCTGGATTATTTTGTATTTATTTTGCCCTTAGTCATTTGTTCTTATCTTGATGTATATACATGCTAAACTTCCTCGCATAACTAATTTATGATTGTTGTCTATTTAATTTAATTTGATTAATTCATGTGTAGATTTGGCCGGGCAATACATAATTTTGCAGGATACAACCAAAAATCTCATATATTTTTTTTTCTTAAATCAAAAACAAAAAATAAACCAAAAATCTGAACTACAGTATTCTTTTCACCTAATGGTGTCAAAAAGTGGTTTAAGGAATTTAACTTTCTGCAAAATGTCTCAATTTTTAAAATCTTGCAAAATATTTTAATTTGATAAATTATTTATAATTTTAATAGAAAATTTTAAAGTGATTTTGTTTTTTTTTTTTTTATTTAGGTTAAAGGGTCAAATTGAACCCCAACTATAACTCGAAATTAACATTGAACCTTAAAATTGTTTTCATCTAATAGGAACCTAAAAGTGATTTTGTTTTTTTAATTTGTTTTTTATTTAAAACTTTATAATTAGGTGATATATATTTTTAGAAAAAATATATCAATTTTATTTATTAATTTAAATAATTTTCATTGGTTAATCGTTAAAATTAAAATTTTGTTTGATTTATAGGACTTAATAGTAAAACGTTTTTAAGATAAGGTCCATTATGATCCAATTTTAGAAAGAAAAAAAAATTCTATTAGCATAAAAAAAAACTTTAAAGTCTAATATTAACTTCAGGTAAATTCAATTTGATTTTTTATCCTTTTATTTACTTTATTTTTACTTTACTTTTATCAATTATTTAAAAAATATATATATATTGAATTATTGAATGATGATTATTTATAAAGTAAATAAAAAATAATGTAACAATGTAACCATAATTTGCTTTGTGAAAAACAATGTAACCATAAGCTAATATATTGTGTATTTTAGTCAAAATATATATAAAAAGAAAAAGAAAAAAAAAAGCGCATGTAATATAAAGAGGAAATTTCACTCCATATATCTTTTGACCACTTTAATTTCGTTAGTAGCCTAAGCTTTTTATTTTTTTCAATTTTGTTTTTGCTACTTTCACTTTTATACCCAAAAATGGTCCATTTTTGAAATTTTGGACCATATCTTCGGCGATCTCCGTTTTTCTTTGATTGTGCTTTTCTTCTCTTTTTTTTTTTTTTTTTTTTATGTAGGAATGATTTTTTGCTGGGCCGGTAACGGATACAAGTATTTTACCTTTACAAGAGAAGCAGCAGTTTATTGCATATTAAGCAAGAATAGGATTTTGATTGTGGCCAAAACGTTTGTGATTTTTTTAAAATATTTCTTTTATAAAAAAGAAAACTAAAGATTTAACGGGAGACATTTTAAGAGACATTTCTAGAATTTTTTTTAAACTTCTTGTTTAGTGGTTCTAATTAATTGATATAAGTTGTAAATGAATATGAATTTTTTTCTGCTGCAAATTTCTAAGATCTTTCACCTTTTTTTTTTAATTCTTTTTTACATATTTATTATTTTTGAAGAGATATTTAATTTAAGTTGATTGTATATATTTATTTGATTTGTATATTTTAAATAATTTAATTTTATATTGTAAATAACAATTTTTTTAATTTTGAAACTTATTATTA
>CATIWK010210015.1:0-20327 GCA_949634005.1 Mallotus japonicus
GTTCAATAAGTTTAGTTAACCTATTTATCAGGTTTTGATTTCAGTTTTTAGTTGGTTTTCATGTTTCTCCAAATTTAATTACCCCTTGGAAGCATCTTAGAAAACATCAACAGTTTCATGTGCTCTTACTATAAGTAATATTAGAACTGCTGATAATATACATGGCAAATTTTGGAGGAAAAAGTAACCTAAGTTAATTCATTTCATTCTTTCAGATTTTAGACGGCATAAATACATCAGAAAATTCCAACAGCATTGACTATTTAAAGAGAAAGTACGGTTCAGGAGATAAATGGTCTCAGTTTCACGGCTGCTCTGTGTACTTTTACCTTTCTACAGAATCACTTTTGAGGTTTCTTTACTATCATGGCTCCAGATTCTTGTCATTATTGTTTAGATGGACTAACTTTTTTATGTTGTTTTAATTATCTGCATATTATTATTATTAATTTTTTTTTATTATTGTTCATTCCTTTCAGCAGACATTGTGTGTTTGATTATTTTATTACCTAAAGAACTGTTACTTACTTTCACTATTTTGTCAAGATCATCTGATTGGTCATCCTTTCTGGGGCTGAAACTAAGGAGGTTGAAGCTTGAAGTCATTATGGGAGGTGGCCAAGTGACTGATGATCTTGCTAACGCTACCCATTTGGTGGTCTTGAATGTTCCAGGATCCAATGTGGATATTGATTGCTTTATAAAGAGGTACTACTAAGATCACTTTAGGTTCTGCTGCATGATCGAATTTGGATAATATATGGCTTTTGTTGATTTATAACTTTGTGCTTTTGAATGTAATATTGCAGCAGAAACTATGAAAAATGGACTGACTTGGTTAAATATTGTATACCAGGGGCTGCTTTTAGCTTATTTTTTTCCAAAAAAAAAAATATATTTATAATTATTATTTTTATTTCCAACCTTTGGTATTTAGCATCTTGTGGACATGTGTGTCACTTGTTTGGCTAAGCTGCCCAAAGATTGGAAACTCAAGCAGTCCTTGACTTTACCATTATTGTCTTGTATCTTAAACATACTAGCTGGTGCTGCTTCTTAAAAAAGATAGTTGAGTGTTCATGGATTACAATTTTCGAGTGAAATTTGCAGCAAAATTCTTTTGTATGACGTGACACCTTTGACTTGCTACACTGACACAGATGAAAACTAGAAAGATGTCTCAAATATTGTTAAAAAAAAAAACATCTATTAGGATTAGGGAAAGAGGTTCAGATTCACCCTTGAACTATGGATGGCCAATTTTGTCTTAGAACTTGGATTGGCCAAATTGATGCAATCCTTTTGTTTTTAGGTAAATTTAGCCTTTGTCTGGCAATATTAATGTTTCTGTAGAAGTAAAATAATAATTTTTTACTCTAGAAGTTATTTTTATTGTAAATTTTATAATTTAATATATAAACGGAATTTTCTATTGGCCGTCTTTCTATCTTTCTTAGTGACCAAACAACTTGACAAAAAGAGGACAAAAATAGAAATTCATGCATTACCACATCACCTCTCATATTCCTTTGTCTCATCAGCATCATCATCAACATCCCAGTTCAAGTCTCTTTCCTCTCTTCACAAGATTAGCTCTCATATTCAGTTTACTTAAGCTTATAATAGTAACTAGACCAAAATGTCTCCTCTTTAATACTTCTCTTATCTACATGCTCTCACCTCAAGCAAGTTTTCAACTTCTCTGTTTGACAATAGGATGCCCCAGCATATCAATTGATATATGTGTGAAACTCAATTCGCTAAATAATGATTATAAATTTTGAAGGATTTGAATTTTGTTGTTTAAGGTCTTGAGGAGATTATTGTTTTTAGTAATTTTAAAAAATGTGTTCAGAAGGTAATTTAAAATATTAAATAATAGTATGTTATAACAAAAAAAAAAATTCAGATCGTTGTCATAAACTGACCTAATTGGCAAAAAAAAAAAAAAAAAAAAAGTTGCTGACAATTATGCCAAACACAAGTTTGACAAAATTGGCCTCTCAATATTATAGGTGGATTTTGAATTTTTTCCCTAAATTCAAAATTGAATATGCAGAATAAGTTGTTTTTAAGCTACGTCACCTATGTGAATAATTCAATTTCCATCCTTTGAAATTCTTCCTAAACTCTATATCCAGATCTTTATTGGCCATCTTCACATATTCTAGGAAAATTTTGCATCGATTACTCATCTTCTTAGACCTGGCTATAAATATATCTGTAGTTTCAGTAACACAAATTTCAAGTTCTATTATGAAGAATTGAGTATGGAACTACCTCTCATTTTTGGCTAAGTAAAAATAAGATATTTCAATAGAAAGTAGTTACAGTTAGAGATTTAGGAAAGAGTCTTAACTTATAATAAGCAAAATTCTCATAGATGGTTGATTCCCCACATTGAATAATGTACCTGATTATATGCTCAAGGGTTGAATGCACCCCCTGCCCAGAGGACAATGCAAATTATGCAATTTTGTAACCCCTAGAATAAGGATTATCCCTATCTATTATGTCTTGATATGGTTTATAAATCTCTGATTGGCCAGCCTGCATGAGACTAGGACCATTTATCTCTTGTACCACATCTTTCACAATGTCAACATCTAGGTCTCTGCACATATGGTGGTTGATGGACTTGTGGACTACCTTAATTCACATTATTCGTTGTGAATGACAAGTCATCTTGTCGAGTTGTCATATAGTGGAATATGAGATTTAGCACTTGAAGATTTTGTCTTACACTGTGTCTGTCTTACTAGGAAAAGGATGAGGAGTTGAATTGCATTCTGAAGAGAACCTCAGTTTATTCATATGGGTGCTAACACAACTGGGTTTCTTGTATGCATTAGGGGGTGTGAATTTTTTGATATTTAGTTGTCTATTGCACAATTTACTTTAATATGATATTTGTTTAACTGTGAGTTGTTATCCACTTTTCCTAAATTTTTGGTCCACATCTGATGTCCCTGTTTTATGTCTGATCATGAAATAGGGCTTCCCTGGTTCTTTTAAACTTGAGACTATGTGGTTTTCTTTTCATCTTTTCTGGAAATTGTTGAGGAACCTTGGGCCAAGGAGTTGGCGTTTTCATCATCATGGTTTTTTTTTTCTCCCCTTTAAATACAGAGCAGTTACATGCATTAGAAAAACTTAGTGAATAAGTTGGAATCTGATGATGATCTTTTATTACCCATATGCAACTGAAAACTAGTTTTTGTGAGGATGCTGATAAAAGATGACCTAGAAATACCATATTTAACTTGGTCGTGTCCTATCTCATGGGTCATCTAAGTGGTGAGAAAATTCTTCCATGATGAAGATCTAGGGGGAGGTAGGCCTTTTAAGATGGAAGACTTTAAAGCAGTATCTAAAATGCGCAAGGCAATTGATTGATAGTAATATTGGGATGGTTTTGTACTTTCAAGATGTTTTGACAGAATTGCTAGTTTTGTGGCCTCTATTTCACTGGCTATATCACGGATTAATGTGGCAATGCCATGCGGGTCAACCATCTTTTCTTTTTCTATCTGAACAAATAGAAATAAAATTTAGTCAAATAAATAAACAAGTATGGCTGATACGTGTTGAAGCCATCTGAGGGGGTGAGGCAAGTCCAGTTAACTAAGTCGACTATTGTTCCCAGAAAGGATGCCTAGAATGGCTAAGAATATTTGATATGCTAGCTTGGTGACTATTTGTTGACAGTCATACAAGTTCGAACATACATATTGAGTGTTTAATCCAGTGGTTAGGATGTTATCTTTTCATTTTGAACACGTGATTCATTTGTGCAAGGGTAGGTATTATTTTTCAACTGCTTTCATCTAGTGTTTATTGTTGAGTTATAGCTCACTATCCTCTCATTGATTGAAAACCTATCTTGTATGCTGCTCAAGTGGCAAATGGAGTTGTTGCATAGCCTAAAAAGAAAGATAAAATGAGTCATTACTATTACTTCTTTTCTCTAGTTCTTTGAGAAGAGGATATCTTACTCTTCAATTTGTGCATCTCTTATTTCTTCATTGACAAAATTTATTTTTACCAGCTAAAAATATTGATTGTTACTATTAGATACAATATTCTTAATTCCACTGTATGTACAGTTTCACAGCTGCAGAGAAATATCGACTCTGGAGTAAAAAATTCCATGTAATTGGATACAAATGGTTGGAGGACTCCTTGGAGATGCAGGAGAAGTTGCAGGAGGATGCATACAAGTTTTGTGGATTGGAAGAGTTAAATATTGACGAGTGGTTAGTTCATTTTGTGCTTTTCTTCTGAAAGAAATGTGGCAATATGTGTTTGAAGCATTGGAAATTGTCATCATCCATCTAATTGCTGTTGAAGGTGAAAGCAATTAATTGTCTGTATCTTCACTAATAACAATGAATTTTGGATTGGCATTTCAACAACACTACAACATGCAAGTTGTTCCAGGCTCATAGAGTGCTGTTAATTTTAAAAATGTGATACTTGTGTTTGAATGTTCTCAAGTTTGTGCATTTATGCCTCATCATAGAATATTTATTATTTGTTTTTTCTGATATGAAGTCAAAGCAAAAGTTATAGTTATATGTACAATAACAAAATATATATTGTTGCAGAATATCCCTCATTGGAAAAGTATAAAGAAATTAAGTGGCATATAAGTATAGTAGATTGGACCCTAGCACTAGTCAATTAGCTTTATGTCACATGGGTTCCAACCCTCATTTATATGTCTGCGTGTGTAGGCGTGGGCCGATATTCTTAAGGTCTACACCCAACCCCATTTTATGACATATTAGTGGAGTAGATTTGTTATTAATAGGTTTAATGTTATCTGGGTTCAAATCCCATTTATATTTCTGCATGTGCGAGTGTGGCCAACATTCTCAACACCCAGAGTCTCCACATATATATTGCATTCTGTGCATCTTTTTCTTTGTTTTTTTTCTTCTCACACTATGCTTTTCTGTTGTCAATCTCGTGGCCTTGGGAATGAACCAAAGTGTGTAAAGTAGTGCAATCAGATATCATATCATGCAAATCATTTTTTTCCCTAGAACTAAGAAGTTATTATCATGGAGGGTTAATGAATTGACAATGAAAGTTCCAGAGTATTAATGTTCCTTGGAGTAAAAACTGGCATTGAGGGCATGATTTAAGTTCTAGTTTGTCTGAAAAGAATATATGAAGTTTTTTGGCGGTGGATTTCGTTGTCCTAAGATTTCAATGGTATGTTCGATTTGTATGACCTTTTTTTTTTTTGAATGTTTGAATTGTATGACTTATTATGTGTCCTATATCTGTATTTCAGTAAACTACTGATACTGGTTGTGTTACATTGCAATTGTATTAACCGGCAGCATTGCAATTCCTTGCTTGGTTACATCTGTTGGATTGAAGCCCAATTACAGATCCAAACCCATTTGGTTTCTGGAATGCTATTTTGACCTTCTGAATCCTCTCTTCAACTTGATTTACAGATATAGAAACCAAATAAGTGTCACCTGATTCTGTTATTGTTCTCTTTCCCCCTCTGATCAGGCTAGTCTTTTATTCAAATCTGTTGCCTATTAAATGGTTACAAATGTCACTATTGACATATTTTAAATTGCATATACAGTAGACTAGTTCAGGTTACCGTTGTTTCATGAGGCGATTTTTAAAGTGTACATCTTAGCTCTTTTAAGCAAGTTGTGAGCTTGATTGAAATGATGATGCATAAATTTATGTTGTAGTTATACTGGTACTGATTTACTGTGTCACCTGAGGTGGGAATTCCCCCGCTTCTCCTCTCTCATTTTTTTATGAATACTTTGATCATCTAAGTTTAGATTATGTTTGTACTATATGCATCGTGTGTTCCAGATTTCTTCTATTTGATGACTAATCTATTGTTTTGTTGCTGTTGTATTCCTTCCATAGGAAATGTGATCTGGACAGAGAAGATGCCTATAGAAATTTTCAAGTTACAGAACACCAGAAACACTCATCATCTACTGACAGCGAGAAAAAAGAGACAGGATGTAGAACTTCTCATGATCATGCTAAAATATTATTGCCTTCACCTAAGAAAGATGCCAAAAGGAAGAGAGGGAGACCTGCTAGCAGGAGTGTGAAAGAAAGGAAAATAGCTCGACGAACACATGCTCGTGCTCGAAGGCCTGTTATTAAAATTTGTGACGACGGATCAGATGAAAGCACCTCGTCTGATGACAGGGCAAATGAAGAAAGGTTCAAAGAAAAGGAAAATTCTGAAATTAATCACAGCGGAGTACAAGATTCAGAATCATCACACATACACGAGATTGCTAAGAAAGAGGCTACAGAGGGTCCAAGAAGGGAAGAGTGGGATAATAAAGCTTCTGATGCTAAAACTGGCCACAGGAATCAGGAAAGAGACAAGTGGTTTGATGAAACTCATAATAGTGAAATAGGTGGAACGCATGATGCCCGGGAGAAAGATAACCATGATAAACTAGAAATTATGGTTGATCCAGTTCATGCCATGTTACTAAACATGATTCCTAGCCTGGGAATGAAGAATGTGGAGACTTCAAATCAAGTTCTTGATAGTGAAGAGCCAACTGGTGCTCTCGATCATGAAGAGAGAACTGGGGATCCTACTGCACAGCCTGTGAAGAAAAAGAAAGTCAGCTACAAGGATTTTGCTTGTGAATTGCTCAGGGATTGATAAGTAGCTTATATGCATTGTATTTTGTAGCTTTGGTCCTAAGTTTTGCATATAGTTGTATTATGTTTGCCAAAATTGGCTGCTCAAACACGTTTACCTGGAGCAAGGAGAATTATTTAATGCATCCGATTATATCGTGTAAAGTTCCTCATCCATGGAGTTGGAATTATTACAAAATTGTTTCCCTCCTTTCGGCTCTTCAAATTTCAGCAGCCCGTTAGGCAAGAAAGCTTCGGAAAAATAGGTTCTAATACTTTTCTTCCTTCCAGTTCTCATGTTCATTTTAGTAGGGTAAAATAAAAATAAATAAATACATAAATAAATAAAAGACAATTTCTGTCCAGTTATTTGGTACCATATTTAATGCAAGAACTTGTAAGCATAACAGAACAGATCCTCATGGTCCATCCTTACAATCTTATCAGAATTAAACAATGGTGGATTTCTCTTTCAAATTCGTAGTATTAAAGATAATTAGGGGCAACCTTATTCATGTTCATTCGAGCAACATGATTACACAAGGAGCAAGAATTTACACTACAAGAAGTGTATGACAACGTGACTTCCTAATAGCAATAGGATTAAACAGGGAGAAATAAAAAAAAAAAACCATTTAGACATTTTTTTTTTCAATTATTAATATGTAATTTTTTCGTAACGTTTGATTGTGTGATTTTTATTTTATTTGCATTTTAATATCTTACTGATATTGTTAAAAATATGAGAAAATATCAATATAAACTAAGTTGACCCAAAAATTTCAAAATTATTCTCTTATTTTTTTTAACAGTAAGCTACGTGTGTTTCATATAATACAATTTTTTTCATTTTTACGTTGTTCACTGTAAACTATGCTACTGAATTGGTGATTTATAAACATTTGCACCCTTCTTGATCAATATAAATCCATTATCTCCTATATTCACGACACACAAGCTCTGTGAAAATAAACAAGCACAATAGTAAGTTTTTCTGTTTACAGATTTATAATCTACATATTTGTTTGAGATATCTTTGCTAATTAACTTGAAAAAGAGTAAGCAGAGAGCATTAGAAGCAGGTACATTGTTTTCAAGTACCAAAATGCAAGCTGTAGAGGAGCATTGAGCTTTGGCATTGGACCATGCAAGGCGAATCTAGAAAAATTAGTTAGTGGGAAAAAAATTATATATCCAAACGCACAAAAATATACATATATATATAAAGACTAACATTAAATACTTATGAGATTTTTTTAAATACTACAATTGTCCTCGACGTGGTAAAAATAAAATTGTAAAAGTAAAAAATTAGATTTTGTTTTTATTTCAAGTAAAAGAGCCGTAAGTCTTAAAAAAATATAATTTAAGTTATACTTTTTTGACTTTTGATTACATACTTATACTTGCAATGAAAAAATAAATTCTTTAAATTTAAAGGTGAGTAACGTGAAATAATAATAAAATAAAACTTATATCAACCAATTAAAGGTTGTTATTGCTGTTTTTTAGTTGTTTTCTAGTTGTTTAATTATTGTCAGGTTGTTATTCATATTTTTTGCTTCGTTTAAGTTGTTTTTATTTTTAACTCTATGTTAGTTGTTTGATTCTCTTAAATAGTACAAATTTATGAGTAAAAGAATTAGTTAAAATTTTAAAAATTGAAATATATGATTATTTAGTGAAGAAATTCAATGATTTTGTTTGAATATATGAAAAATTTTAAAATCTAAAATAGGATTCACTAAAAAAAAAAGGAAAGTAGGGATGAAAATTTCCGTTACTAAATTACGATGAATTAGTGACGAATTTATGATAGAAATTATGATTAGTGACATATATTAGTGACAAGCTCCAAATCTGTCACTAAAATAACGTCGGTACAATTGAAAAAATATAATGACGAATTCTATGGTGGCTTTGTGATGGTTTTGTGACAAATTTAGTGATGGATAAAAAATCTGTCACTAAAATTTAGTGGGAAAAGGCATGCATAACAATTTTTAGTGACAGACACTCAGTCCGTCACAAAGTTTTAGAAAAATTTATATTTGACGAAAAAACTTTGTGATGGATGAAATTTTGTCACAAATTAGCAACCAATAACTTAGACTATCTGTTGCTAATTTGCGACAGATAAGCATTTCCATCGTAAAATTTTGAAAAAATTAATTTTTGGTATAGAAAATAAAATAGTGATAGACATATGTCCGTCACTATTTAGTGACAAATTCTACCACATGTGACAGTTTCGTGATAGATAGATTAGTGATAGCTTTATAATGGAAATATTAGTAATAGAAATTCCATCACTTAATGGTCGCTAATTTGTAATGGTATATGATTTTCTATGATTAATTTTAGCAATTGGAATGTTATCTCACACTAATTTATGAAAAATAATTCGTCAAAAAGCCATCACAAAGTTTAGAGATGGATGACCTTTTCCGTCATTAAAAAATAGTGACAAATTAAATTGTAATGGAAAATTTTTTATCGCTGAACGAAATAGTGACTGAAATTTTCATTACTACTTTAATTTTTTTTTTTAGCGATTTTAAATAATCATTTAAGGAAGTAAATTATTGTTATTGAGTATTTGTTTGAAAAATTTAATAGCTGGAACTTAATTTTTTTGGTTTAGATTTTTAAAAATAACTAATAATAATTTTTTGATTGAATATATAATAAAAAATTGAAATAAATTATTTTTTTTGTACTTCATTTTTTATTTATTTTAGTTTATTATTTTTAAGTAGTTATATTTAAGTAAGTGATGACATTAGAGCTGTTCGAATTTGGTAGTTGTCTAGTTGTTGTTGGGTTGTTATTGTTGTTTTTTGTTTTATTTTTCTATATGTTGTTTTTTTTTTTTTGAAAACATTTTTCTATATGTTGTTTAAATTGTGTTTTAACTCTATTTTTAGTCATGTGATATATATATGTATGTTGTCCGTGTATATATGTTTTACTATAGAAATTCAATGAAGATGGTTATTTATTTATTTATTTATTAAATTATGATTGTTTCTTGTTGATTCATGTTGGGTTGTTTTGTTCTTGAGTTGTTGGAAAAATTTAACAGTTGCAACTTGTTTTAATTTGTTAACTCTATTATTAATTTTTTTATTCTTTAAATACTATAAATTTATGAGTAAATGAATCAATTAAAATTTGTAAAATTGAAAAATTATACAAGTTGTTTGTGTTTGTAGTTATTATTGTGAGGTTGTTATTGATATATTATTGTTGTTATATGGTTTGTAATTGTTGTTGGTGGTGGTTATTGTCAAGTTATTATTGATATATTATAATTTTTGTATGGTTATTGTGTAGTTATTGTTGGTAATTGTATTTGTAATTGTTTTATGATGGTTGTTGTCAAGTTGTTTGTATATGAGAGAACAACCGTATTTTTGAATGATGTTTTTGTAGAAAAGTTAGTTATGAAAAAAAGTCAACACCATATTTAAAAAAAAAAAATTTCTTTTTTTTTTTGGTTACTTATGATAACTTTCTTAAAAATATTTATTTGAGTCCAATTTCAAATTTGTGTTAAGTTTAACCAAAGCCTAATAGTCCATAAGCAATGTCAAACTTAGCCCATGGATAGGAGACTTCAGGAAGAAGGATAATGTGTTTTTTTAAAATTTTTTTTTTAAGTTTTACATTACAAAAATAACAAATTTTATAGAAAAAAATTAAAAGAAACGGAAGATTAATAATAAGTTGATCTTAATTGATGAATACTAATAGAAAATTTGTGTATAAAATCAAGAAGGGTCAACATCATCAACAACACACATCTCAATCATCAACAACATCATCAACTTCGGTATAAACATATTTTCTAATGGTCTCAAGCAAATTGGATACTTCTACTACGTCATAATAATAATAACGCATGTTAGATGTTCAAGAATGTAATACACTATAGAAAAAAAATAAAGGAGTGTTGAAGTTTCCAAAAAAGGAAAAGGTTATGCTCATTGATGAAGATACATTCCCACTTATTGCATTGGGGAACTCCATAAATGTTAACTTGAGGACACTATTGGATTTGAAGAAGAAAATTAAAGAAAAAGAGGAGATGTTGGAGTCTTGTCATGAGAAGAAAAAATTAGAGCCAAAGAAGATCCCAAAACAAACTTACATGCTAAGAAATCCTAATAGATTTTGTCATACTAATTTTTAAATGTAGGGACAAAAGACTAAATAGGGCAAGAAACTATTGGATGCTTACCTCAAACAAGAGGTTTAGAACTCTATATAGGAGGTTCTCTGTACCAAATCTCTTGGTCATTAGAATGTATAGGAATTTTAAAGAAACATGAATAACCATCTAAATAACAAAAATATGAATGTCTAGCTAATCTCTTTAAGAGTTAATCAATACAGGGAAGAGAAAAATGA
Organism: Mallotus japonicus; assembly: GCA_949634005.1. Taxonomy (NCBI): domain Eukaryota; kingdom Viridiplantae; phylum Streptophyta; class Magnoliopsida; order Malpighiales; family Euphorbiaceae; genus Mallotus; species Mallotus japonicus. The sequence continues at coordinate 11,074 of CATIWK010210015.1, forward strand.
TAATTTCTAGTCATTTTATTAAGCTTTCTATAATCAATGTACATTCGTCATCCCATGACAATCCTAGTAAGAATTAATTTATTATTTTAATTCTTTTACAATTGTCACCACCCTTTTGAGGAACTATATGAATGGGACTAACCCATTTAATATCCAAAATAGGATAAATAAATTCCACATCTAGCAACTTCATTTTCTCTTTCTTAACCACTTCTTTCATGTTAGGATATAGTCTTCTTTTGTTCTCAATGGTAGGCTTATGGTCTTCCTCCATATGTATCCATTGCATGCAAATAGAAGGGCTAATCCCTTTAATGTCATCAATGGTGTAACCTGTAATTTTCCTTTGTTGTCTAACTCTCTTAAGTACTTTATCTACTTCTTCATCACTAAATTCAACATTCACAATAATAGGATAAGTAGAACTTGGACCAAGATAAATATACATCAAATTTGAAGGAAGAGGTTTTAATTCTAACTTAAGTGTGTCATCTTCCTTCAATGTTTGCACAAAATTAACGTGGAATTTAAAAGTTCATTCTTGATTGATTTCTTCATGGAAATTGTAGGATTTACATTGAGATAATGATTATAAATTGCAACCTCTTGATCAATGTCATCCTCTTTCACATCATGAACCAAACATGCTTCAAATGGGTCTTTGGTAAGAAACACCCCTTGTACACAGTTATCATATGTGTCCACCCTAAAACATGTATTCATTATGGTGATTTGCTCTGCCATCTTAAAAACATTAAACTCTACTTTGTTATCTCTAATTTCGAGTACAATTTTACCATGTATAACGTCTATGATTGCACCAGCTATGGCAAGGAAAAGATGTCCAAATATGATTGGAATTTGAAGGTCCTCTTCCAACTCCAAAATGATGAAATCACTTGGCTCATAGTAGTCATAAAATTTAATTGGCACATCTTTTAAAATACCAATAAGATAGATAATAGACCTATCCACTAATTGTAGTAACATTGTTGTTGGTTTAAGATCACCAATATTTAAGCCCCTGCAAAGAGAAAGTGGCATTATGCTTACACTTGCACCCAAATTACATAATGCTCTACCTATTGCTTCACTACGAATAACAAAAGGTATGATGATATTCCCTGGATTATATGTGTTGGAGTAGGGATTCCCTTGAGCTCATAAGTGGTTATTCATGGCATTGAGTTGCTCAATCGATGCATCTTGATGGAAGTAATTTCCTTGACACTCCATAGTAGGGTGTCCTCCAACATATTGTTCACAAATAAAAGCAAACATTGGGTTTAGTGGTTTAGTTGTTGCCTCCAATTTCTTTATGTGCATGTCGATTTTTGCATTTAAAAGGTTACAACCATCCACTTCATGCATGCCTATAACTCTTTTAGGTGTGCCTCTATCTCCTTGCTATTGGTAGTTGTTAAAGTCTATAGTCTTAAGCAAATTATATACGTCTTCGAGTGTTTTGCTCATAAATGACCCTTGAGTTGTAGCATCCATGGTAATCTTGATTGGTTTAGTGAGTCCTTGGTAGAAAATTTGGATGAGTAGCCATTGAGGGACTCCATGATGTGGGCATTAGTGTTGTAAGTCCTTAAATCGCTCTCATGCTTTAAACAAAGAATCGTCATTTTATTGAGTGAAGCTTATGATCTCTTGTCTAAATTTTATTGTCTTGCTTGGTAGGAAGCATTTAATTAGGAATGCTTGAGACAAAAACTCCTAAGTGGTGATTAATTATGGTGCTAATGAATTCAGCCACAACTTAACTTTATCCTTTAAAGAGAAAAGAAAAAGCCTAAGCTTCATAGCATCTAAACTAACCCCATTCATCCTAAATTTATCACAAATGTCTAAAAATTATGCGAGATGGGCATTAGGATCTTCACTGGATAGACCTTCAAACTGATATTGCAAAACTATTTGAATTATCGTCGGTTTGATCTCGAAGTTATTTTCTTCAATAGTTTGCCTCACTATACTATTTTGGTTGTCTCCTATATTTGGCATAGTGTACTCTTAAAGAGCATGTGTCCTCGCTTATTGTCCAACTTGACCTTCATCCATTATTTGCTTGTCTTTTTCATGCTTTTCCTTTCGGTTCTTTTTGCACCATTTCTCAATCTCAGGATTTATCTTCTTTAAGTCTAATTTTTGGGGTCAATTGTTCAAAAACTAGCAAAAATCCTAAAAAAAATGAACAAAAGAAATGAGCTATAAAAGAAAGGACATTAGTCTAAGAAAAGTAAAAATAAGTTAATATCAATATTGGCAATCCTTGGAAACGATGCCGAAAACTTATTGTGGTCAAAACTCGTAAGTGTACGAATCATGAATTGTAGCATAAAAATGATATCGTTCCCACGATGATAAATATTGATTACTAATATTTTTACTTATTTTCTCAGCTAGCAAATAAAATTAAATGAATGATTTATAAGAAACTAATTATGAAATTATGAACAACTAAAATTTAAAAGTAAACCAATTAATAAAATATAGAGTTAGGATGTTGTTTCACTATTCTAGATCAATCATGAGCAATTTAGTTATTATTTTCCCTTGATTTCAGTTAAATGTAATTGTTCTAGTTTACTTAATATCTCTCCCGAATTCAATTAAGAATATTAAGATTAAAATATAACCTACTCCCATTGTTAAAAGTTAGTCAAAACTTATTAAATTCTTTGTTGAACCTTGAGGGGTAAAATAATCTTTTTTTGATGGTCATAAGTAATTAAGTAAAATTATATTTAATCTGCGTGTTTAAGTGTTTATATTCAGGTTAAATAAAATTGCAAAATTCAAGTCTAAACACAAGTAATGAAAAGTCAAGTTGTTAAAATTTCAAGTCTGCAGACCTGTCATGAGTGGTGATAGACTCATCATCAGTGATGACTAGGCTGAAATCGAAGATCGAATTTTTCATTAAATTCTAAAAGTCAAATTTGATCAACAATGATGTGAATCTTCATTATAATTGGTCCCAAGAAAATCCCAATCATTGAAAAAAATTTTGGAGCAAAAATTGAAAAATCCAAGTCGTAAAAATTCAAAGGGACAATAGGTTTTTCACCACCAGCGTCGTGAGCAACATGAATTCATGACAGACCTTTCATGAGTGGTGACAAATTTGTCATGAGTAATGATGACCAATTCTAAAAGTGGCAGAAAGTTTCATGATCAGCATCACCACTAAACCTTAGTCATGAAAACGTGCGAGTTCAAATTTTTTCTTGGTGCCCCGACTATCATGAGTGGTGACAAGCGTGCAGATGAATTTTTTCTTGGTGGTTCAAACGGCTCTATTTGTATTAAATGCACCTCCAATAGCTCTTTTTCTCTTAGAGGGTTTAAATACTACCAAGAAGAGAGTTGGAACAAGTAGAGGAAGTTGAGCAAACATATTTAGAGCTATCTTTGAGCATTTACTCTTGAATTTCATCTTTAACCACCCAAGATTTTCATCTTTAATTCTTGTAATTTTCATCTATCTCAAGAGTGTTCTTGAGTGTGGCTTGGTGAGTGTTTAAAACCATTATTCAAAAGCTCAACAGTGAGATTGAGTGAGTTGGGTTAGGGTTTTATTCACTTGTAAGCTAAGAGGATTGTTCTTAGCAAGTGGATTTGAGTGTGAGCCATTGAAAATACTTGGGTTAAAGTGTGAGCCTTGTGAAAACACTTAGGTTGGAGTGTGAGCCTTGGAAAACACTTGGGTAGCTTTGTTTAAGCTTGTAAGGGTTTGATCTACACCTAGAAGTAGATTGATAGTGGATTGAAACTCTCAACTTGTGGTTGAGGAGAGGAGTAGGCTTTGAGGGCCGAACCTCTATAAAATTTCTTGTGTTTTTTTTAGCTCATTTTCTTCATTCTATTATGCTCAAATTCTTTTTTAGTTTGCTTTTTGGTTGTAAATTAAAAATTCCCTATATTGCTCAAAAAGCCAATTCACCCCCCTCCCTTTTGGCACTTGTGGAATTACATTCTTTAACAATGATTTAATCCTCAAAGAACTCACCTACTTGTGTGGTCAAGTGATCTAAGTCCTATGAGTTTTAAGCTAGCAAATCACCTTAATCTACCTATAAACATGCAATTAAACGGATCCAATATGAAGGCAAGACATAATTACAACTCGTAGAATTAATTGAAAATCAATTAAATAACTGAAAATATGTTTAATCACAACCTAAAAAGTGACTCCAATTCCAAACTCTAAAAGAAGTTTAGCCACACATACCTTCAATGGCACACATAAAAATTATAACTATAAAAATAATAAGAGAATGAAGAAGATAAAGAAAAACTAGTTTGAAGGCACTTGAATCTTCAACTTCTTGTTTTGCTCCTTTAGCACTTCTTTGCAATCTTTATAGGCATTGCATGATAGACGTATTTTCTTGTTCGGCATGACCTATGACACGACTATGCTTTCTCCCGTGCTTCACTTTGATCAATCCAGCGTGGCCTGGAACACAATCATGCTCTTATTTAAGCTTTTATTCAAAAAGGCACACAGCTTGGCACACAACCATGCTTCAAACCATGTCGAAACTTCTTCAATTATTTAAATTAGGCCGAGAGGAACACAGGCTATAGCATGCATGTGTTGCAGGCTGTGCTTTTGACTTTCAAAAGATCCAGTGAGGGACATGGGCTGCAAGCATGCCGATGTCATGACCATGATTAATTTTTGTTTTTATTTGAGAAATGCTTTATTAAAATTACCTACAAAAGAGGAAAAATAATTAAAACTAAAAATATTCCTAATCAAACTAAAATTAAATAAAAAATACTAAAATCTTAATCAAAACTCTAAATTAAAAATTACTCCTGATTAAATCTAAATTCTTTAAAGATTAACCTTAAATTCTCATAAAATCATTAAAATTAAACTTAAAATATATGTAAAAATTACATATATCAGTCAAGGATGATGATCGGTAACTGCTTCGTGTGAGGTAGAGCTGGCAACCGACCGGGCTAGCGATATTCACAATTGTGAACAATATCAACATTTTCATGGTCTTGGAAAGCGACATTGGTAATAGCTTTGGACTGTGGGTACAAGGAGTTCATAATGTCACATACGACAACAGCTGCTTCAAAATCTTAAGGGACAATGGTGGCAATAATGGCAATAGTCAATAAAGAGGAGAAGCCAATGACGTTACGACCGTGAGGGGTGTTTGTGACAAAGTCGGCTACTTCAAAGACTAGTTTATAATTAATATAAAAAATAGTATCTATCTAGATGGAGAAGAAGTAATGGATTTTTTGTATCTTCAGGAGATTAGAAACATTGGAATAGGTTTTTTTGATTTTTGAAGAGATAAGGCTATGGGTAAACAAATTTATTAAGGAATTGAAATTCAAAAGTGAATTTTTTGGGCAATTTAAAAGAGAAGGTTTGGTGAATGGGAATAAGATTTTGAAATTCCTTTTGAGGAATTAATCGAGGGTTGGAGTTTGTTGAGGTTTTTGTGAAGTGAAATTAAAATCGGACGAATTTAAAATTTTCAAAGAATTGGACATAGGTTTTGGAAGTGAAGAAGGATATAGAGAAAATTAAGGGTTTGAAAATGATGAAGAAGGTGGACCATAATATGTTTTGCCCAATTTTCTCTTTCTTTTAAAGGGTTAATTACATAGGAGGTTATCGAACTTTACACTAAATTTCATTTTGGTTTCATAACTTTAATTTTATATTTTTTTGGTTACAAAACATTGATTTTAATTACATCAAGAAGTCATCCAAAATAATTCTGACTAATTTAGATAATGTGGCACACTAGAGTTGCCACATCATAGTTCAATGATTATATGTTAAGTGTAGTAGTTTTTTATATTGGTTTATGCATGTTTATGGTATTTATTTTTATAATTTTTATTAGAATTTAGTTATTTCTATGTTTATAATAAATTTAGTAATGTGGTTGGCTTTCTTTTAAAATAATGAATTTTATATGAATTGTTGAATTAAACTTTGCATAGATGGTGGTGGAGCAACTTACAAGTGGATGATGCATTAAAAAGAATGACGGTGGACATGCATGATTGTGATGGTGGAGCATGTATACTCAAAAGGTGATGATGGTGGACGATGCATTAAAATGAAGTGGGTGCTTTTGACAAGTGCTTTTGGTAAAGTGGGTGTTTTTTTTAGTGCAAGTGCTCTTGGTGGAATACGAATTAATTTTTATTAATTCTTGCAAAATGGCTATAAAATAGCCATTGGCATAGATGTTGGAAACACACAAGCAAAGAAGAAAAACAATCAAAGAGTGAATGATTTATTTGTGTGTATAGTGTTGTGCATGGTTCATGCAACATGACCAAGTTAGTGAGTGTTGTGTGTGCATGTAATAAAGAAAGATGTTAGTGGTGTGTGTAGTATTTTTCATGCAACGTGAAAAATAATGAAAAGAAGAATTAGAAAATAAAGAAGGGAGAAGGCAAGAAGAATTGCTAGAAAAGAGCTGCATTAAAAAGAGTTTTTCTTTTTCTCTTCTTTACTTTTCTAATTTCTTAATGTATTTTATTTTTGAATTTGAGAGCATGATGAATATTATGTTTAGCTAAATTTATTTATGTTAGGGATTGTTAAACTTATTTTAATTTAAGTTGATTCATATATTAGTTTTTCTTTTAAATTGCATTAAGCATTCATTAAGCTTAATTGTTTATGATTTGGCCATTCATAATTGATTTTTTAATTAAGGTTAATTATTGAGAAATATTAATCTTAATAGAATATGAATGCTTGATTACTTGGTTTAAGTCTAGAGATAGCTTAAATTATTTTAATTTCAATTGGTTGTGCTTCATGATTTATTTACTAAATTTGATTAGGTTTTAATTTAATGAGAATTAGTTAAAGCCCTTTCAATTGATAGAAATAAATTAAGTAATTTTTACTTGAGAAAGATTAATTACTACCTTTGAAATCCCAAGAATTGCATAGAAAGAAGACTAATTTCTTGTAATCAGATTAATTAAAATATAGTGATACAATCCCCAACACCATTCGATCATTTGCTTGTTAAAATTTATTTGCTTGTTAAAGTTTAAATTAATTGATTTTATTTACTTTCATTTTTTGGCTATTAAAATTTAGCAATTATAATTCACTTAATATCTTAATTTTAAACAAGTTAAAAATAAAATTAATAGTTGGATAAACATTCAATCCTCGTGGGATCGACTTTTACTTATTCTATATTACTTGACGAACTCGTATGCTTGCGAGAACCAATCACACCCTGAGGTCGCTTCTAAGGTACTGAGGTTAAAGTCTCGGGTTGCTTCTAAAGTACCGAGCATCAAAGTCCGGTGACTGAAGCTGGCACCCTCATGTCACTTCTAAGGTACTAAGGTTAAAGTCTCGGGTCGCTTCTAAGGTACCGAGCATCAAAGACCAGTGACTGAAGCTGGCACCATCAGGTTGCTTCTAAGGTACTGAGGTTCGGACACTCGGGTCGCTTCTATAGTATCGAGCATTAAAACCCCAGCACCCGCTGGTTCCATCAAGTCGTTTCTATAACACTGGTGGGTTACTCCCTCGGGATGATTCATCAACACCGAGCATCCTTACCATCAGTGACTGAGGCTAGCCACCTCAGTTCACCCCATGGCAGCAACCACGATCTTTGAAGTCTCTCTTTCAGAATAGAACTCACTACTCCAAGTTATTATCAAAGCATTTTGGAGAGCCAGAAATCTCGTACATAAATATCTGAACAGACTTTCGAGGGGGACTCTTGATACCCCACAGGTATATTCCTATTCAATTAAGGGTTTATTTTCCTAAATACTGGTTACTTGTAGAGCAAGGATGACCAATCCAACTAGGAAGAGGAGTCCCTTATTAAGAAGATTCTCGGATCAGGAAGAAACTCCCCTAATAGGAACAAAGTCCTACATGAAAGAGGAATCTTATTCCTCTCAGATTTGAGCATCATATTCTCTATAAATACTTCTTACACTCCTCACTATTATTCATTCTATTCTCTTAGCTCTCATTCTCTCTTTATCTCTCTAAACCCTCTCCCTACATTCTCTGACTTAAGCATCGGAGGGTTTGTGGGGGAAACCCCACATCTCACCTTACTCCTTTGTTGATTGTTTGACCACAGGATTCGGAGGTTCCGAAAATTAAGTAATCAAAAAAGAAAACGAAAACTTCCCTATTGAATGATGGGAAAGTGACCATGATCGGATGAGCCCAATGTCAATACTGAAAATGAATAGAAAACAAAACAAAACAAAATAAAAGCAAGCAAGCAACAAATATAATAAATACATAACAAAAGATATAAGTATGCCACCAAAAGTGTTCAGCTGCATCAAAAAGGGAAAAGGAAAGAAAGAACTAAAAACTACAGTCATATAAAAATAAAAACAAACGTCATCAATAAGTAGGAGGATCATCATCATGTGGCTCATGATTTAGGTGCTCCTCAGCAGCATCTCTGTCAAAGTCATGATAAGCAGGACGTGGTGGTAAGGGCAAATTCTGAGCTTGACAGAAAGCTTGGACTGCATTATAGAGCCAGTCCAGAGTAGCTGTATGGAATGGTTGGGTATGCTGAATCTTTTAAATAGTAAGCTCGACATACCATGGCAAAGGAACAAAAGAAGATGAAGGGCCAACAGGAGTAGAGGTAGACGGGGCATCTATAGGAGCATCGGGGACACCTGTAGAGCATCATCAGAGGTAGGCCGTGCTTCTAGAGATGACGATGAAGGAGGCATATGCAATATGTTCATCCTACAAAATTTTCAGACTAGTAAAATAATCAGCAACATCCCAATAAGTGACACTCTTGTAATTTTTATCTCTTGCAGTGTCCATGCCATTATCCACATTTTCTTTGATATTACACAACTCATAAAGCAAATTGAAATATTCTGATAGGCTTATTGGATGATTAACTGATTGTGATTTTGTTGAAGATTGCTGTTTCAGCAACAATGATGCAACAGTATGCAGCAGATATTTTGCACTAATATCTTGTATTTTGTAATGTTTTAGTTTGTGTAAAAAGCTCCAGAATTGTGTAGAAGATTTGGAGAAATTAGAGACTTGTGGTGGAGCTTAGAGTTAGGAAAACAAATCTCCTAAATTTAAGGAGAGTTAGTAAGTTACTGTAGACCTTTCTTGCTGTATAAATACTCACGTAAAAGCTAATGAAATTAGACCAATTTCCAGCTCTATAATTTTCACTCTTTCCTCTCTAAACTAAGTCCTAAAA
>CATIWK010210138.1:0-26875 GCA_949634005.1 Mallotus japonicus
ATATGATGGTGAAGTTTGCAACTAGAGAGGGTCATTTTGAAGCTCTGGACAAGTTCCTAGCAAGGGCTGAGAAGTACAATCTCAAACTGAATCCAAAGAAGTGTATCTTTGGGGTAACATCTAGGAAACTGCTGGGGCACAATGTTAGCCAGAAAGGAATAGAAATTGATCCAGATAAAGTAAAAGCAATCCGCGAAATGCCTGCACCTAAGACAGAGAAGGAAGTTAGAGGATTCATCGGACGACTGTAATACATCAGCAGGTTCATAGCTAAGTTAACTGTGATTTGCAAGTCAATCTTCAAGCTTCTGAAGAAGAATCAGCTTTTGATCTGGGATGACAAGTGTCAACAGGCTTTTGAAGCCATTAAGGATTACCTGATGAACCCGCCAATCTTGCAACCGTCAAGACCCGGTAAACCTTTGATTCTCTACTTGGCAATCGAGAAGGATGTGATAGGGGCTATGTTAGCACAAGAAAGTGAAGGGAAAGTTGAAAACGCTGTGTACTATCTGAGTAAGAAGCTACTGCAGTATGAGGCTAATTACAATTTGGTAGAAAAGACGTTCTTAGCTATGATCTGGGCAACGAAGAACCTCCGTCACTACTTCCAATCTTATAGCGTGCAAGCAGTTTCTAAGCATGATCCCTTGAGGTATCTCCAACAGACACCTTCACTTATGGGAAAGCTAGCTAGGTGGTTGGTTCTGCTCACTGAGTTGGACATAAATTATATGGTAAAGAAGGTGGTGAAAGGAAGAGCAGTAGCAGATTTTCTAGCCCAGAACCCAATAACCGACGATCAAGAGTGGGAATTGGAGTTTCCTGATGAACATTTAGCGGCAATAGAAGTGCAAGGATGGAAAATGCACTTTGATGGAGCAGTAAACAATCAAGGAGCAGGTATAGGTGTAATCCTAGTCATGCAAGAAAAAGAAATAATCCCAATGGCGAAGAGACTCGAGTTTGATATAACAAATAATCAAGCTGAATATGAGGCTTGCATCTTATGTCTGGAAGCATTGCGCAGTGCAAGGGCAGAAGATGTCACTATATATGGAGACTCTATGTTGGTTGTGAAGCAAGCCTCCAAAGAGTGGGAAGTGAAAGAAGACAGATTGCGCCTGTATTGGGATTATTTAACTACTATATTATTATCCTTTACTTAATGCGAATTTGTCCACCTGCCAAGAGAAGAGAACTAGGTAGCATATGCCCTAGCTACTCTAGCATTTATGTGGGAGAGTAGAAAGCAACCAGAGGTCAAACCTTTGATCCTGACGAGATCCCGAAACCCTTGTTATAAAGAAGTAAAGGTTATGCCAATGGATGCTGCCTAAAGGCCTTAGTTCTACAATCTGCAGTGATACTTAGAGACGGGAAAGTTCCATAAGGATACAGAGAAGAAAGAAAGAGTGTCGTTGAGAATGCTATCACGATAATTCATCAGCTACAACGAGATGCTATATAAGAGAATGCCGACTGGTGTTCACTTAAGATGTGTCGATAAAGCCGAGGCTCAGGGACTCATGGACGCAGTGCACGGAGGAGTATGCGGGCCACATATGAATGGAATAATATTGGCAAAGAAGATAACCCTTCAGGGATACTTCTGGTTGACCATGGAAATGGACTGTGTCAAGTTCGTGAAGAGATGTCATAACTGTCAAGCTTATGGAGACGTCAGTCATTTGCCATCTATGGAGCTGCAAGGAATGACTTCTCCGTGGCCGTTTGCGGTCTGGGGTATTGATATCATTGGAGAGATAAGGCCAAAGGCGTCAAACGATCATCGATGCATCGTAGTGGCCATCGACTATTTCTCCAAATGGGTTGAAGCTAAGTCCTATGCTACTGTTGGTTCAAAACAGATGTTGAGGTTTATTGAAAAGAATATAATTTGCCGATATGGACTACCTCATCATGTCGTCACTGACAATGGTGTCCAATTTCGAGCTGAAACTGCTACTTTACTGCAAGAGTATAAAATCGAGCATCATAGATCATCTCCTTATGGACCACAAGCGAATGGTGCAGTAGAGGCTGCGAATAAGAATGTGAAGAAGATCTTGTCCAAGACTCTTGAAAATTACAAGGACTGGGCAGATTATCTACAGTTTGCACTATGGGGATACAGGACTACTGACAGGACATCGACAGGGGTCACTCCTTATTCTTTAGTATACGGATGTGAAGCTGTATTACCAATAGAGGTTGAGATTCAGTCATTAAGGGTTCTGTTGGAATCTAAGATCCCCGAATATCAGTGGGTGGAGAGCCGCTTAGCTCAGCTTGCATTATTGGACGAGAGAAGGATGAAGGCCATGTATCACACACAGTTGTACCAGAAAAGGATAGCTCGAGCTTATAATAAGAAGATAAAGCCGGGGAAGATCAAAGAAGATGATTTAGTGTTGAAGATCACAAAACCGATCATGACGGACCCACGAGGGAAGTTCAAGCCTAATTGGGAAGGTCCGTACTTAGTGAAGAAGTTATTCTCTAAAGACGCTGCTATCATATCTGATTTGGAAGGGAATGAGTTCAGAGAGCCTATCAACCTGGACTACCTGAAGAAATACTTCCTGTGAAAGTCTCGCTAGGGAAAAAACCTCACAAAGAGGCTGTCTAGGTAGAAGTTAGAGACAAAGAAAATGAAAAAGTAAAAAGTCCTGCTGGATTGAAAACTTCGCAAAGAGACGGTCCAGGCAAAAATTAAGGACATATAAAAGGAGAGTGAGAGAAAGAAAAATGGTTAGTTGGAAAACTTGCAAGGGCAAGCCAACTAACGACATGAGATGTGTCAGAAGCGAAATGTATATGCATATTGTGCTTGAATTAAATGAAACAGATTGTTCTAATTATTGTTAAACATTGCATTAATTGTTATTACAAACTGTTTAACTTTAAAAGGAAACTTTATTTTACAAACGAGAAATTGACTTAGTTCATGATCTAATTCTGTCTTCTTTTCTTTTGATGAACATTTTGAGCGCTCGATGCTTGTAATTCTTGTGTTCTTTTACTTTTAACAAACTCATCTTTTTCTGTCTCTTGCAACTAAATCCACGTCTTGTACTGATCATCGGTGGATGGATCTCCGTTGTAGTCTATGCCCCTCTGAATAGCTCTTCGAGGTCAGGTAACAATCAAGTTTTCCAGAAAGTTCTGAGAAAGAGGTCTTGTCTCAAATTCATGCATGAGCTCTAGAATGATTTGCTTTTGCCCGTACTATCGACAGAGGCGAGCAGGATGGTAGAAGGTAGCAGAATAGAGGCCAGCTATAGGAATACAGTGGGTGTACGAACGAAGAGTTATATGTTGTAATCCCCACCAAGGACACATCCATCGAATCAAGGTGTCAGGGAAGGTTCACAGCCAACCTTGTATGTTGTCCGGAATAGGATGTAATCTTCTAGTTCTATAATGTTTGGCCGTGTAGCGTGCGATGTTTTGCGGAGGATCTAGCAGTCGTTGTTTCTCATGAAGCCACATTTACAAGTATGATAAACATACAAATTGAAGATGACAGAGTGGTAAAGTGAGGGGGCAGAAAGAGAACACATACTTCCAATAGTATCGGACTTCCAGAGAATCACCTAATTGAAGTAAAGTTGTCTATCCCAATGAGCGTTTCAGCTAGAATGAGAGGGAATGGGTTGAGTCCTACTTCCACTTGGCCCAAGATGTGTAAGATCTTGGAATCACAGTTTCCAAAGAGTGAAATGAGCAAGAATTGAGCGTATAGGCAAAGGGCAATCATCCAGGGCCAGCAAGCTTTTGTTTTGTCCATGCTCGAGGTGATCTCAATGAAGGATTCTAGCTCAATCTCAGAATCGAGAATGCAGTGAGCTAAAGACTGAGGTGAAAGATCAAGTATTTGGGCCATTTGATACTGAATAAAGTGTGGATTAAGGATTCCAAGGTTAGGGGTCACTAGCTGAGAGACGGAATCCATGATACTACCTAGTAGAGCTTCAAATTCTTCCGACAGAGGGCACAGTTCTACAGTACTGAACCGAAAAATATATTTTCCAGAATCTCAGAACTGAACTATAGCATGGAGAAAGGGGAAATTGATTCTCTTAGCATGTAATGATCTGAAAGCAGATAAGTGAAACGGCTCCAATCTGGCCCATGATTCTCCATCCAGGCTCTTCAGGACTGACTGTAATTGTTTGAGGCTTCTTTCAGTCATTTTTAGGAGTTCTGAAAGTTTTAAAGGGAGAAAATGAAGTATGGGACGAAGGAAAGAGGAATGGGGGTGAATTGCAAAGTTAGGGATTTAAAGGGTCCTGTAGAAGAGCAAGGAGGCGATCGCCTCCTCGAGGGGACGATTGCCCTTTAACCAAGAGGTGATCACCTCTCCACCAGAGATCCAAGAGGCGATCGCCTCTTTAACAGGACGACAGACAGAGGTTTCACGAGAAAACGGTGTAGTTTCGACTGTCAGATCTGTAATTAAGCTATTTTAGAAAAGCATACACACAGAGGCATTTGAATTATTGCAAATTTCATGTACTTAAAGTTGGAAATTGTGCAAAACATTCAGTTAAAGCAAACAAGAAATAAATGAAATGGGAATACTGAAAGTGTAAAAAATTCTTAAATCCAATGACAGTATCTAAAGCCTGTCAGAAACCAGCCCTAGTCTATCTTAAGCATCCGGCCCTATGCCCTCGGGATCAGCTCCGCCTTCGGTATCGTCACCGCTCCCGTCCTCATCTTCTTCATCATCATTAAGCTGGAGTGCCCGTATCTAACGATCTAGGGTAGTAATCCTCTCGCAGTATGCCGCATCTCGATCCTGTGTGTGAGTAGGTTAAAGGTTAGTAAGTCATGTGAGCATGTATACATATAGGCATAGTAAGGTTATTTACCCTCCACCACTGAGTGACATCCATCAGGTAATCCTGCTGGGCCTCTATAAAGCGGTACATATATTGACCTTGGGCCAGAGGAATCTGCTGATACAAATGAAATTTCAGTTTTAACAAACAGGTTTAGAATGGCAAAGAACAGAAGATAGGGCCAAACTTATATGAGTAGCTCCCTTAAGGACGCAAGCGGGCCTCAAACTGTCATATAAGGTCAAGAACTGATGGGACAACTCCCCCGGAGGAACCCAGCAACGAACCAAGGGGTCCGGAGTGTAAGCAAAACTGCTAACAATCACAGGAGGGATAGGGGCATCAAGTGGTCCTGTCTGTTCAGCTGCAGCTGAGGTGCACTCTGCACCAGCATCGAAGCGAAACCTCTGAGGCTCTCTCTCCCAGACCTCTGGCCTGGCTCGAGGGGCAGGTGCACGAGCTGCAACCTAGAAATATGGAATCATGTCAGTATGTGATAACCTTAAAAGAAAAAAAGGGCGTTAAGAAGGTACCTAAGAAGTAGAAGCATCGGACAAGGGAACCGTCCGCAGGAGATGAGTCTCAACGAAATCTCTGTATCCACTCTTGTGTCGGATGGTGCGATCCACAGCAAGCACTCCAGTAAAAGCCCGATCAAGGTCCTCACCTTCTAGCTTATGAGTCCAGAACATACTACTGGGAGGAGGTCTAGGGACACGCCTCAACCCGATACCGCGATGCCAGTTCAGTACACGCTCGCCAAGGTACCAGACTCGGTAGCCTGGCCTGCGGAGCAAGACTCTCCTCAAGGACAGAGGCCTAGATCGCGTTATCTCCATATTCCATCTGTCCGTAAGCCCCTATAAGTCACTCTTGATCTGTAAAAGAAAGAAATTGACAGGTAAGTGAATTAAATTTGTAAGCTTCCTAATGCTATATTATAAACTGTAGGTACCGCATCTTGTGTCAGTGAGTTCAGGTGCAGCAGGTGGATATGTACTCAAGTCAGGTGCTTCTTCAATGCTTGGCTAGCACCCCACCTGCTCAAAGCTGGGAAGTCGCCTACCACCTTCATCACTCCAATGACCAGCTCTAGCTCCAAGGCCCAGACCTGTTAAAGAAATATTATTGGTTAATATCAGAGAATAGTTGCCTGAAAAAATCAAGGGGATAGTACAGGGAATTTACCAGAACTGCGAGCCAGAAACCGCAGAATCTCTTGGCTCCACGGACGAGCTCATCCATACTCCTATACAAGTAGGCTAGAGCGCAGCTACCCTAGTCAAAAGAGGAGACCCAATCCAAGTCCCGTAAGGGCATGATGAACATCAGATCCAATGAGCTGGCCGTGTCAGCGAAAAGGGTGGTGCCAAACAGATAGAGCAAGAATGCTCGCACCACCTGGTCTATCTACATCGGGGAAGTCATCTCCGAAGTCCTCTCCCGTGTATAGAAAGCCCGGATCGAATCATGCTTGATAGTGTGCGTCCCCTTCATCTCTGGAACCATCCCTAGGAGGCGCTTGATGTAGGCCATCTTCTCAGGAGACATCTGATAGAGGCTCGCATCAAAGGGGACAGGGTCTCCCACACAGGCAATCCCTGTGATAGTAGCAAATGAAACGGGGTCTAGTATAAGCTCCCCAAATGGAAGATGGAAGGTGTGAGTAGTATTGAACCACCTCTCCATCACAACATGTAAAGGCTAGTAGTCTGTCTTCCCCTGCTCCTCTGCAAGAGAAAGGATGAAGTCCTCAAAGCCGGTCTCCTAAATCTAGTTTCGCTGATCGTCAATCAGCTCGTTATAAAAGGCCCGAGCCCCATGAAAGTTCCCGGCACCTTTAAGCAAGGTCGCATCAGTCTGCAAGAAATACAGGGGAGTTAAATTAATTACGTTATAGTTAGAGCATGTGGAAACAAATGAAAAGATGAAGAATCAGGAAATCGGCCTCTCTGCTTGAGAGGCGATCGCCTCTTGGCCAGGAGACGATCGTCTCATGCCAAGAGGCGATCGCCTCCTACCCAAGGGGCGAAGCCCCTGGATATAAGGCGACGACCGTCCCTTGCAATGAGACAATCATCTACTAGCAAGGAGGCAATCGCCTCCTCGAGGGGGCGATCGCCCTTTCGGCTAGAAGGATGCAGTTCTTCATTTTTTTTTTATCAAATCTGGCAATGTCGTATACAATTTATCATTTTTCTAGTCCTAAATGATTAAGGGACATACACTAAGAATTTACCTGATGTTTTACAGAAAAATAAAGAAAAAAATGGTGAATTTAGGGCACTAACCTCTCCTGAGGCCAAGTGGCAAATGTGGGACCCTAGATTAGCAAGAAGAGGAACAGTGGCGTCCCTAGTAAACTTGAGACTGCGAGGAGCCCGTACTGTAGGTGGGATGAGATCCTATGTAGGAGGAAGGGGTGTTCTCTCGTCAGCCATCTGAAAGTATGGGTGTAGGAAGGGAGAAGAGATGAAAAGAGATGAAAAGAAGAAAAGTGAAAAAGTGAAAAGAGAATAAGGGTTTTACCCTTATATAGTTTTCGAAAAAAAAAACAATCAAAATAAAAAATCGTTATTTTTGTGAAAAATAATGAAAAATTGGAAATGAGAGCAGTAAATTCAGTTCGATTGAGTCCCGAAAATTTTTATCTGAAATGGAAAGTTTTCTCGAAATTATTGAACAAAAGAGTGTGAGGTGAAGTTCCCGAAGGAAGGAGGTCGTGTTTAGTTTTTATCAAATAATTGTAGTTCAGTTGGGAATTACGGATCGTAGCATCAGTCAAGTTGGGATGTCTCTGATCGTAGTATCAGAGTTCAGGGACTGCCGCTTGGGCCAGAAAAACCCGAGTATAAAGGCGCGAGTTTCCCATATCAAAAGTACTTAAGGGACTGTCTATCGGGCCGGGAAAACCCGAAGACGATGCAGCAGGCGT
The DNA here is from genome assembly GCA_949634005.1 of Mallotus japonicus. Lineage (NCBI taxonomy): Eukaryota > Viridiplantae > Streptophyta > Magnoliopsida > Malpighiales > Euphorbiaceae > Mallotus > Mallotus japonicus. Next base: position 7,786 of record CATIWK010210138.1, read on the forward strand.
AGATTCCAGTATCAGGAAAAAGGGACTACCTCCAAGGCTGGGAAACTCGAGATAAAGGTGCGAGTACCCATATTAAAATTGAAGGGATGCCAGTCGTAGACTGTTCGGGTTTGAATCCCCGAAGTCTAGATCATCGGAAGACTCTTCGAAACAGGAAAACCTTAGAAGTCTGGATCATCGAGTGGAATGTCAGGGCCAGGAAAACCCAAAGATGACAGCGAGTTCCCATATCAATTAAAAGTTTCCCGTAAATGGTGAATCGGACTTGATGAGTTTTCGATATTCCCCAGTTGTGGACTGTTCGGGTTTGAATCCCCGAAGTCTGGATCATTGAGTGAGACAGTTCGGGTTAGAATCTCCGAAGTCAGAATCTCAGGTAGAATAACTGTTTGGGCCAGGAAAACCCGAAGAGTCTGAATCATCGAGTTAAGAATTGGGCCAGGAAAACCCAAGGACTGTGTTCCCCAGATGAGTCTAGATTGTTAAGTGAAGTATTGGGCTAGGAAAACCCGAGAAACACCTTTCTGTCAAGTAATTTCGGGCCAGGAAAACCCGCAATCGCAGTACAGGTTGAAGAATTTGCTTCTTGAGTGACGCTCGAGAATCAGGTACGTCTTTGTTTATGATTGTTTATGTTTGTGTCATCGCATGTTGTTTTTTCAAAAAATTGGAATGCATGAATTTAGTTTTTTGAAAATCCAAGGGGGCAAACTGTAGACACCAGGTTCGGTCGGCCTGAGAATGAGATTTAAATGCAAGAAAGAGGCCTGAAACTCTTTAAAAGTGGACTTAGGAAGCCCAACCTGTCTAGGCTCAGACCAACACCCTGACCCATTTAGCCCTTTGCTGGCCCAGGCCCAGGAGGCGTCGCCTCCTGGCAAGGAGGTGACCGCCTCCTTGCCAAGTGACGATCGCCTCCTCGAGGAGGCGATCGCCACTTCGGCGGCCACTTGATGCAGCATGCAAATAGCAGAAATGGTGGGCCCACGCCTCACCCTCTGCTCCAGCACACAAAATTCCAGTTTTTGAGAGAAAATGAGTGGATTAGAGGGGACTTAGGGAAGGGAAAAAGGTGGGGAGGTGATGGGAGAGGTTAGGTGACCTTGGGGGATTAAAAAGAAAGAGAAGAGAGAGAAAAGGAGGATCAGGAACCATTAACAAAAAAAAGAAGAAAATAGAGGGGAGAGCTCTGAAAGGAAGAAGAAAAACGTTTATAGAAGAGAAAAGAGAAGAACAAGCTTAGAGAGTCCATTTCTTAAGGAGGAAGAAGGCTCTTTCTTGCATGTAAATGTAGATCAAGCTCACCAATCAATCTCTGAGGGCAAACTACTTTGGAAAAGCTCCTATTTCAGTAACTACTCTTACTTGTTCTTCTTGTTTTAGAGTTTCAAGTTGTGTTCACTTATTTCCTTAGTTTCTTGTTTATTTATATTTTAAGCATAGATATTATGTGAAATGCCATGATGTTGATGTGATATATTGAAGTCTTGGGGTAGTTCTTAGTCCTGGGTTTATGCATGAATAGCTTGCTTAGGGTAGAAGCATTTTTATTGGGTAAAGAGTCTTTCTCGACCTATTAAGGAGGCGGTCGCCTCTTGATTAGCAGGCGATCGCCATTTGGCCAGAAGGCCAGGTGGCGATCGCCACTCCAACAGGGCCAACGACGCCTTGTTTCCCTTTCTGCATAGCTTTTGTGTGCTTTTAATTTATAATTCGTGTGGTTATATTGCTTTCCTGTGCATAGTTGCACTAATGTTGCATCATCTTAGTGAAAGTGTTATGTTTGCTTGTAAATTTGTCTATACTTGAGTTGTGATTAGTATCTTATTGAATTTGAGCTAATCAACCAAATTCCCGACTTATGGGAAAGGGTGACAATTTGTTCTGCAGGAATTCTTAAGAATGGTTGTGAACCATTAAATGTGTATTTGTATTAAGTAGTTCTTGAGAGGTTTTGCGGCGGTTTACTTTCTGTATATTTTTGGTTTATTTTTCGTATATTACCTGTATATTATTGTTTATTTTCAGTTTATTTGTTGTTTATTTGAAGCAAAGTCATTGTAATCCCTAATCCTTCTCCCCATGTATTCGGAATGAATGATTGTAAACTATGATTCTTGTTAATTGTCAAGACATAAACGCATGAAATGAGATTAATGTGCAAACTCGAACTTAATGTAAAATTTGATCCGTTGCTTGAAGGCAATCAATATTCGTATGTTAATAAAGGAGTAATCGAAAAATTAAGGGTAATAAATCACGAACATAAACGGAGGCCGACCGCAAGGTCAGGTGAGCATTCAAACACTCATACCCAGTTTCCGAACCCGTTCTCTGATGACGGCTTCTGGGAACCTTCGTGGAATCCAGTTGCCGTATAAATGTGTCCCGGTTTTCATCCGGGTGGCGACTCCATCTCCGAATAGGCTTTGACCTATATCGTATTTCTCACGCGGGCCTTAAGCCCGCACAGTGCCGTGGTCGTCAACGCTTGGGCGCACCCTAAACCCCGCCGCCTACAATTACCTTATAGTTTTACCATTTTGACATCTGAACTTGGCTAAAATGCACTAGTTTGCACTAATATGATGACATGATGCATTTACCATCCCCTGTAATTGTCATTTTTTGTCAGTTTAACACCTCTACTTGTAGTTTTTAGTCAGTTAAATTCTTATCATGTGGCACATGCTAATTCGCTATTCCGTACCATGTGTGCTGACAGGAATTTCAAAATTACATTTTAATCAAGTTCAAGTGTCAAAATGACAAAATTATAAGTTGAGATATCAAACTGATAAAATGTGACAAATATATGAGACAATGTATGTATTACGCCATTTAACTTTTGATAATAACAAATTAAAAATAGAGTATTTTTAATAACATCAAAAGTTAAATGGATAGATAAAAAAAAATTATAATATTAAAATATTAAAAATTTAGTTTCTAATCGCTGTAAGGTTGTAAAACTACTTCCACAAAGTTTTTTTTTTTTAAAAAGTAAAAAAAAAAAAAAAAAAAAAAAAAAAAAGAAGCTCATAATTTCGTGGTACAAGCACTACCATTCACAACTTCACATATATTATAGTAACGAAGGAAGAATAGTTCATTGTAGTGAAAAAAAACAAGGACATGTCACTTTGGAATAAAGTTAACAAATAATGAACCTTACATGCATGAACATGAAGGACCAAACCAAGTTCTCTTTTATTGTGTTTCTGGGAGGGGCCAGGCATTATTACAGTAGGCCATTTTCCTTTTTTCAATTTTCTCCTGACACTGTTATGGAAATTATTGCCAACAAGAAAGAAAATATCATGACCACAAATCATGGAAACAAACTGTAAAATGACCAGAAAGTCAAGGATTGATATCAGTTCATGATTTGGCAAGTAGAGATTGGCCTTATGCTCTCTCTATCTACGAGCAGCTCAGTGTACAGCATAGAGCCACACTCGCATAATTTCGGTGCCTCTTTTCTTGTGCATCACAGGATTCTATGGAAACAAAGAAAATTTAGCTCCTACCAAAGTCCTCTTTTCCCACTTTTTATTGTTCTCTTTTTTGACCTTTTTCATTTCCCTTTCAGTAATTGTTCAGTGCATTTCCTCTCAGTGTCACTGTCCTACTTCACTAAACAGATAAAGAAAGAAGGGAATTTTGAGTTGCAAGAGCAAGGAAATGGGTGGCTCAGGTTCTGGGAATTTTCTCCAAGTTGTAGCAAAAAACTTTGATGTTCTTGCTTTGTATGCATCTCCTTCAAATGTTACTCATTATTGAAATTTTAGGTTTGAGTTATTTTGTGTTTTAGTTTATCACAAGGTATTCTTTTGGACTAATCAAGTAAAGATTCTCTGCTTCTTATTTGCAGGCCTCTTGTTACGCTTGTTTACCCCTTGTAAGTTCATTCCTGAGTGATCAGTACAGGTTTTTTTTTTTTTTTTGAAGATGTTGGTCCTTGTTTTTTTTAATCTTTATGGATTTAATTAACAGATATGCTTCAATCAAGGCTATAGAGACTAAATCTCGCACTGATGACCAGCAATGGCTAACCTATTGGGTTCTATACTCAATGATTACCATATTTGAGCTCACATTCTCAAAAATCCTGGAATGGTAATTAAGCTTGTTTCTTTACAGACAGTTCTGAGCTATGGTTCTTTTTTTTTTTTTTTTTTTTTTTTTAACTCTTGATGCAATAAAAAACTGAACTTTTTGAATTTTTGTTAATGGGGCATGCAGTATCCCAGTGTGGCCATTTGTTAAACTGGTAGTGACATGCTGGTTGGTGTTGCCACAATTCAATGGAGCAGCATATGTTTATAAGAATTTCATCAGACCATTCTACCTGAACCCACAGCGGTCTGCTCAAAGAATATGGTATGTCCCAAGAAAGAAGGATCCGTTAACCAAACAAGATGACATTTTGACTGCTGCTGAGAAATATATGGACGAGCACGGCACTGAAGCTTTTGAGAGGCTTATGAACAAGGTACCTATTAAAGTATACTATGTATTAATGCCTAATTATATAAAAAGTTGCTAATTTTTTGTACTAATTATTTGTTTGTTTAATTTTTACAGGCTGATAGAGAGGAAAGAGCTAGGAGGAGTGGCAATTACATGATCTTTGATGATGATTATATTTATTGAAGTTTAATTAATTAGTACACATGTTTAGAAGTGGCTTGGAAATTGGAAACATTTGTTCTCCTATGTTGTTGTGTTGTTGTGCTGTGTTGGTATCGTGTGACCAATGATGCAAAAACTGATGCTAGCTCTATTTCAAGAAAACATTTAGCTGTTCCCTCTTAAATGGCTACTATGTTTACTATATGATTCTTGAAGCTACAGCAATTCAACCATCTCTAAGCTTCTTCTGGATAACAAATCATGAGCATAAAATCGTCAGCTTAATTAAAGCCTCAGAAGAATCCCACACAATGAATGGGATGAAACAAAAATCCAAAGTCATCAAGTAAAATGAAATCAGCAAGTGAACATTTTGCATGGTGTCCCAGATAAAAGTGACTACTTATGTAACTAGCAGTAATATAATAGCTATTTCAACACTAAATTCAACTGAATTGTTAATTGTTTTTGTTGCAGCATTAAAAAGATAAATATTGTTAATTGTTTTTTTTCGTCCAAAAAAAAAAAAACGTAAGTTTTTCTGTTTTTTAAGTGTATGCTCTTCTCATTTAATTTTTATCAGTTACCTGGAAAATGAAATTAAAAAAAAATGATGTTAACGGTTAATATAGATATCTATATATATAACACACCAATTGTGCATGGGGATGTAGCTCAGATGGTAGAGCGCTCGCTTAGCATGCGAGAGGTACGGGGATCGATTCCCCGCATCTCCACCTCTGTTTTATTATTTTTCCCAACTACATAAATCTGGGGGATCTCCACCTCTGTTTTATTATTTTTCCCAACTACATAAATCTGGGCCTAAACCCAGTCCATATAAACTGCACAGTATAGGCCCAGTCCATATGTAAATAGAGATAAATACCAAAATTTTATTACACAATCTTAATTTTGTTTTTATTTGTCCTTAAGACAAAGAAACGTGGCATTCCCACAGCAAAACGACAATGTTTTTGTTTGATTTTGGTGGATTCAGTTCAGGAGATAACCAAAAGAACCAACAGTTTTTTTTTTTCTTTTTTGTAACCGCCATTGATTTCGATCACCAATTTTCTTTCTTTTGCACAGCGATCCAATCCATACAGAACTTCCTCCATTCTTCTCTCTCTCCTTTCTTTTTTCTTCCCCAGATTAAACATCACGTTCACATTATCCTTTTTTTTTTTTTTTTATCATCCATTTCAGATTATAAAGCTCTCGTCCCTGATCAGTTTGATTCCATTTTCGTGTAAAATCATCCAAGTTTGGATATTTTCCTGATTTATTTATCCTTCATAACAACAAATTGCATTTCTTCCGATTTTTAGATAGGTGCATTGTATCTCTGTTGCCGTAATTTGGCTTTTTGATTTAGATGCTACGTTCCACGTCGAAATGTGGAATTTTTTTTAAAGATTGAATGCGTTTATTGAAATTGGATTTGTTAGGGTTTTCGGTTCTTAACTGAGCTGTTCAGGAGCTTGTAAGGCTGTTAATTGAGGTTGTTTTTGGAGGTGAAATTAGTAGCATGGTGTAATGTTTGAGAGTGGTTCATGTGTCATTGTTATAGGTGTAATAAGGTAAATGGTTAATGTAAAGTGGTGGTGGTGTTCAAAATCAAATGGGCATTGGTTGCTTATCACAAAGGCAGCAGCTACTTGAATGGGAGATACTCAGAGAGTTGGTCTTGCCGAGAGGGATATCGACCAGGTCTTATTTTATTTATATATATATATATATTTTAAAGATTTTCTTGAAATGTCTGTTAATGGCGTTTTGTTGTTGATTTTTCTGATACAATGTCACTATCTCTTGATATATTTTATCACTGATTGCTTTTCTCTTTTTTAAATTAAGGCCATTACATCACTCAAGAAAGGTGCATATTTGCTTAAGTATGGGCGCAGAGGAAAGCCGAAGTTCTGTCCATTTCAACTTTCAAACGTAAGTTTTTTAGCCTGTTAAAACAATAATCGGGGCAAAAGAAGGTGCATGTTAGAATTGGTAGATGTCCTGTTGTCTTGTATGGTTCTTGGTTCAGTCCAATTAACAATTGTGGCCAGTGGCCACATTTATCTTTCTGTTGCATTTTACTGATTTGTGCATCTCCAAGATATTTTTAATAATTATCGCTCAGCATTGTAAATATTAAAATTACATATATCTCTACTTCTTTTACTATAGCCAGTTAGAATAATCCATGCAGTTTTGTTGGTTGATTTTTTTTTTTTTCCGTAAAGATAGAATTCTCCTTTCAGATAACCAACGCCTTTATTTTCTAATGTATTTAATTTTTGTTGTTAAAAGTAATTGTGAAGTTGTCGTAGTTTTACTTTTATGTCTGTTTATTCATAAGCTGTGGTTGTTTCTCAGGATGAGTCTCTGTTGATATGGTACTCTGGAAAAGAAGAGAAGCAGCTAAAACTCAGTCAAGTTTCCAAGATTATCCCTGGACAGCGTACTGTATGTTCGCACAGTTTTAAGTTTTTTATTTTAAGAAAATTATGAATGATAGCCTCTCAAGTCCCCAATTAAAGGCATAAACATAACATGTCTAAAGCATGTGCCTACATGTGTTTGTTTAAGAAAAAGAAGATCATGAAGGAAGTTTATACCAGATAGTTTTAATATCTTATATCTAGCTATTTTTTCTATAATGGCTCAGCATGCTGCATGATATTTTTGCTTTTACTGGATTTGCATCCATCGTTTGTAAGGTACCATTATGAAAATTTCCATTATCTTTCAGGCAATATTTCAGCGGTATCCTCGGCCAGAGAAGGAGTATCAATCATTTTCTCTTTTATACAATGATAGGTCACTGGACTTGGTTAGTTAATCCCTTTGCAGTTTCTTTTATGTGAGAACTACTTTTTTAGGGTGTATAGGTATACATGTTTCATTTGTTGTCCCTAGAAATTAATTAGATGAACATTTGTACAAAGACATAACTTGCCTTGGTTTGACACCATCTGTGGACAGATATGTAAAGACAAGGATGAGGCCGAAGTTTGGTTTGTTGGTCTTAAGGCACTCATAACTCGTAATAACTATCAGCACAAATGGAGAATAGAGTCCAGAAGTGAAAGTGCAACATCAGATAGTCCCCAGACTCGTGCACGGAGACGTTCTTCATCAGTTTCACCTTTTGTCTGTAGCAGTCTTTGTCTCTGATTTTATTTTGAGGATTTTTTGAGCAGTTGAAAATAATTTTCCTATAAAAGCTTTGAGTGCAGCAAGAATTTACAACAACTTAGTTCTTTTTTTCTGTCTTTTTTTTTTAAAAAAAAAAAACACAACAGGATCGGGGGCAAGGAAATGGTCAAGGAAGTCAGATTCCTTTTGAGAGTGTTCCGCCAAGTAGACTGGGAAAGGCATTCTGTGATATAATATCATATACTGCTGCAGAAAAGAGTCCAAGTCAAGAAGAATTACTTGCTAGTCCTTTTAGCTCACTTAATGCTGCATGTGTTGATAACACAAATGGTCGAACTTCTGCATCGGATACTGTTAGAGTCAGTTTATCCAGTGCAGTAAGCTCATCTAGCCAGGGTTCTTGTCATGAAGATTTCGATGCTCTGGGTGATGTTTTCTTTTGGGGGGAAGGTGTCGGAGATGGAATAGTAGGTGGTGGTGTGCATATAATTGGGAATTCGTCTAGTTCCAAAGTGGATGCACTTCTGCCAAAGCCATTGGGGACCAAAGTTGTTCTAGATGTCCATAATATTGCTTGTGGTGGTAGGCATGCTGTGTTGGTCACTAAGCAAGGTGAGATCTTCAGCTGGGGGGAAGAGTCAGGAGGCAGGCTTGGGCATGGAGTAGAATTGGATGTTCCCCACCCAAAGCTTATAGATAACCTGGCTGGTATGAATATTGAGTCCGTAGCATGTGGAGAGCATCACACCTGTGCTGTTACACTTTCTGGGGATTTGTACACATGGGGTGGTGGTGCTTACAACTGTGGTACTCTCGGGCATGGCAGTGAAGCTAGTCACTGGATACCTAAAAAAATATGTGGTGACATGGAGGGCATACATGTATCATATATATCATGTGGACCTTGGCATGCTGCTGCTGTAACTTCTGCTGGGCAGTTGTTTACATTTGGAGATGGAACTTTTGGCGCCCTTGGACATGGAGATCACAGTAGTGCAAGTGTTCCACGAGAGGTGGAAAACTTGAGAGGACTAAGAACAGTAAGAGTTGCATGTGGTGTTTGGCACACTGCTGCTGCTGTTGAAGTAACAACTGAATCAATTAGTCCAGGAGCTTCTCGTAGCTCTTCATCTGGAAAACTCTTCACCTGGGGAGATGGAGATAAATACTGCCTTGGCCATGGTGATAAAGAGTCTAGACTTTTTCCTCAATGTGTAGTTGCACTAGGTGATGAAAATATATGTCAAGTAGCTTGTGGACATAACCTCACACTTGCCCTTACAGCAGCAGGGCGAGTATATACAATGGGGAGTGCTTCTTATGGACAACTTGGAAGTCCTAGAGCTACTGGGAAGGTTCCCACTATTGTTGAAGGTAAACTAGCAGGTAAGATCATTGAAGAGATTGCCTGTGGTTCTTATCATGTTGCAGTTTTGACTTCCAAAGCAGAGGTTTACACGTGGGGAAAGGGCACAAACGGGCAACTAGGCCATGGGGATTATGAGGACAGAAATACACCTACAGTTGTTGATTTTCTAAAGGATAAGCAAGTGAAAGCTGTAGCCTGTGGTTCAAACTTTACAGCAATCATATGTCTTCATAGGTGGATTTCCAATGCTGATCATTCAGTATGCTCTGGTTGCCGTAATCCTTTTGGCTTCAGAAGAAAGCGCCACAACTGCTACAACTGTGGTCTAGTATTCTGCAAAGCATGCAGCAGTAGAAAATCTTTGAAAGCTTCCTTGGCTCCGAATATGAACAAGCCACATAGGGTCTGTGATGACTGTTTCAATAAACTAAAGAAGGCTGCAGAACCTGGTTCTTTTCCACGAATTCCAAAACCTAGAGCTGGAATAGTGAACCAAAAAACTAATGAGGCACTGGATAAGGAGGAAACTCTGGGTTCCAAATTACAGGGACAACTCTCTAGACTTCCCTCTGTGGAGTCTACCGATCAGGTATCAGAAAGCGGGCATTCAAGGTCTGGCGGAAGGTCTGAATCAGATACTAACCGGATGTTCCCTGTTCTAAATGGACATTGGCAGTTGGGGGGCTTTCATTCATCCAAAGTATCAAATGATTTAGGTGGGACTTCAAAGAAATTTTTTCCAAGTCCAACTTTTGGTCCCAAAATACCCTTTCTGCTAACACTTCCGCTTCCAGGAAGGACGACTCCGCCTCGATCTTCTTTTGATGGTTCAAAGCGCTATAATGGCAGTTTAAGTGATGAAATTACAAGTTTAAGGGCTCAGGTAAATATCTCATTTATTAATTTATTAGTGATTTTATCCTGATTTATTTCTTCTTTCCTTTTCCCCTAATGCATCAAAGCTTACATTTGTTCCAAAAAAAAAAAAAATCGAAGCTTACATTAAAGATTTTCTCAGTGGAGTTGGAATTTGGAAATGCTAGGTGCACTTAAGCATTATGGGCTCTTAGAGCCTAGGATAATGGGTAAGGTAAAGGCTGTGCTTGAGGGATGACAGAGGGCTTTGAAGTGAATTGTATTACAAATCTTTATAATTGTGTGGATTCTTAAGAAATGTTTATTATGGCCTATATTTTATTGATTAGCTGCAATTTTAGCCAAAGCTTAAAATGTGTTTCTAAGTGATCGCATGGTCATTAAAATAATATCTTAAAAAGGCAACAGCTACCCATTGAACATGGATGGGAAACGCATTGGGTTTAATGTCGACTCCATTAGATTAATAACATTTGTCATTTTTATTGTATTATTTTTAATGGCTGCAATATTGCCAAAATCCTTGCTGCAATTATCATTGTGAAATACTGTGTTGGCCATAATCGTATTTTTTTAAGAATTTGCCACAATTGTAAAATTGATTAAAGTTTATGGTTAGTTCGGTCACTCACTCCAACTTATGTGAGAAAGATTATGACTTATAATGGGGAAAGAGTATAAATTTTAATATATTTCAAATTTGATTGAAATTTGTGATTTTTTTCTAGCAGTATTATTATATTTTCCAATGGTGTGACTTACCAAGTGTTTAACAAGGACATGCCTAGTGAATTGATTGGAAATACTTTGCAGGTAGAAGACCTAACTTCAAAATCGCGTCGCCTTGAAGCTGAACTTGAAAGAAAGTCAAGGCAACTTAAAGAGGTTGCTGCAATAGCTGCCGATGAAGCTGAAAAACGCAAATCTGCAAAAGAAGTTATCAAGTCTCTCACTACTCAGGTTGGGTTGAAGTTGCTTAGCTCAATTCTTTATGCATTTGCTCCCACAAAAAAAAAATAATGATAATTAAAAAAAAAAACAACAACAATGCTTTTTGATTTATTCTTGAAGCAAGTTTAAAAGTTGGTGTTAGATTTTTCATATTAAAATTTTTATTCTGAATAGATTTCTGATGCGGATGGTTAAGGGCATGTTACAATTTCATGTTTTTATCTATGAACTGAAAATTCAGGAGTAGAATATTTAATGCTGAAAATTCAGGAGTAGAGAATATTTAATGCTGAAATGGCTCATAGGGACAGTTTAGGCTCATGCAGTCCTGCCTTCTATCTGTTAAAGAGCACGTACATCTGTGTTTGTTTTATGGCACATTGCATATTCAATTTTGATATACCTTATCTTGATTCTTTGATGAAGTAAATGCATGAGCATGGCAGGGTTTTAAATAAACAGCCACTTTGAATTTCTGAGAACAATTCTGATATAAATCAGTAAGTTTAGAATTTACTAGCTCAAAACTCTTTGTAAAGAGTCTCTATAAATTTGGGAGGCTAAAAAGAAGAGATAGAAATAGAAAAGGTAGGTAGAATTTGGAAAACAAAAAGAAATTGAGTTGTTCCCGATCCCCTTTAAGGTATCATTAACATATCAGGAGGCCAAAATTTTAACACGAAATGTGGATATGTAACATATTATCCATTATTTAAACCATGATGAACAGCCACCCATATGCATACTAGAGAGACAGTTGAAAACCGTGTCCCATCTATGATCAACAAATGCCAAAGTACTGAATCTTGGTTGTGAAACAACGTTTGTTTGATTAAAGGGTGGTGCCTAAATGTGCGAGGTTTCCAGCATTGTTGGATGCTGACTCTGGGTGATTATCATTAATTGATGGCTGGATATATGCATGGTTTACCTTCATACATCATTGTTATTTATAATGCATAACAATCAGAGTATCAGACTAGTAACAGGGAAAAAATATACAATTTGCACAGCCATGTTCTGGAGGATATTACTTGTTTGGTCATTGAGCTGAACATTGCCATTGCAGAATATGAAACAGACGTCTGTAGTTGCTTGAGTGAAGCTCACCAAGTGGCAAGTCTAGAAAGGATAACATGGGATCATAATCATTTTAGTGAATGAGAAAGTCATCATATTTACATGATTCTATCATCAATATGAAATGGAGAGAATGTTGCCATATGTACTATAAATCTAATTAAGTTGACTTTAGCTAAAGAAATAGTGCTGTGCATAGAGGGGACAGGAGATTTTCATTTGATTGAGTTGAACTGTGTAAACTATATAGTTATTGTTAACCATGCTGTGCTTTCTTAAGATTTAATCATTAGCTTAAATTTGTGTTACAGTATATTAGTCTTGCTTGAAGTTCTTTAGTGCCTAGCACTCTGTAGTTAAGTTGTCAGTTTAAAGGACAAGGAAAACTGCATGTTATGCATTAGGATACGAACAAATTTAAATTTTCTGCAGCCTATTTGCAGGGAAACACTCAAAATGATTTAACTGGAAAATTTTCAATCTGCAGACCAACATTGTAGTAAATTTTGAAATCTTATTGGTTGGTTATTCATTTATATTTATGCACTTGTTCTAGGAATTGTGTGTTTTAACATGTCAAGATTGATGGTCTCGCAGTTGAAGCAGATGGCTGAGAAACTGCCAGAACGGCGGAGTCCCAGCCCCATTCCAGGTTCTACTCCCAGACATGTCCCAGGTGCTCAAAACGTATCATCCAATGAGAGTCATTCTTCAAGTGAACCCTCGCCTGAAATTGAGTCCAATGGCAATTCAGTAGATCATCAAATGTTGTACAGAACCAAAACTCAAAATGATAGGCCCCAGTGGGTGATACAACCTGAACAAGGTGTGTACATCACTTTGTCTTCCTTGCCAGGTGGTGTTAATGAACTCAAGCGGATTCGTTTCAGGTATGGATACCAACCTACTTTATTCTCAACAATATTTGCAACTTAATCCCTGTAAATCACAGTCATATCTTTTGTTAGATCTATGACTTTTAAATTGACTTCCATACATCTTTGTTTTGGATTTTGATTATTATTGCACTGGTTTTAACTTGAATGCTTATCAATGGTGTTGACATTGGAATTTCTTAGTCATGTACTTTTATTATTCTGGTTATCTCTCTCTCTCTCTCACACACACACATACAGTCACCTAATTGGCAGTGGAAATAAGTCAAAGTAAATGCGTGCAATTGAAATTTAATTAGATGCAGCTGACAAATATGAATGGTTGAGTCTATTGAAATAGTTCTAGTAAATTAGCCTACCTTGTCTTATGCTGTGGCCGGATGACACACATACAAAAGCAGTTTGGCACATCTATTTGACATCTTGGATGCAATTGATGCCAATGGAATAAGCTATGTGTTTAATTGTTGAAATGTAAATGACATGGTAGAACTTAAAAAAAATGCAAATTATTTGGTTGCCAACTTCGGAGAGAAAGCAGCCATGAATAAAGTTGGAAATACTATTGCATGTGACACTTTGATCGCCTAGCTCATAGAACCAGAGAATTATATTGAAATTTAGTTTCATCAAATGTCGGTCAATCCTTGTTCTTTAAAATCTAAATCTTCTGGAACCATTGCGGAAATTGGTTTTTACTTGTGAGATGCATGCAAAATCAGCTTTATGGCCAATCTAATAATTGTTAATTTATAGACCACTTGAATCAGCGAGCAAATGGTTCTTGTCTAAATTAGTTCAGAATGTATTTAGTTTTGAACATTTGGTGATTCTGCACATGCCTCAATGCATTAGTACTATGACTTTTTCTTTTCAAGTAACATTTTGATTAAATTATCTTCTACAGTCGGAAACAATTCACAGAGCAACAAGCAGAGAAGTGGTGGGCAGAAAATGGGAACAGGGTATGCGAGTGGCACAACATACAGAATACAGACTAATATGCAGCCTTCTTTTGTTCCATCAAATTTTCAAAGGGGCTGCTCTGATAGAATGACGTTACATTCCATGATCCTTGTCCTCTCCACTGGAAAATGTAAATTCCCTTTTTTTTCCCCGAACTATCTGGTGGAGTTTTGAGTGAGGGTCTTGGATCTGCATTTGGCAGTAGGTAGCATGAAAGAGTGTAAAAGAAGAAGAAGATAAATGAAGTGCATTGCATTTTTGAGTAATGGGACATTCATTATTGAGTCTGTGCGGCCTCTTCTTTCTTTTTGTTTTTTCCTTCTCCCTGTTTTCTTTCATTCAATAGCTGTCCTCGATGTAGTTAAGAAAATGACGGAAAGAAAACAGAGATGTAAAAAGAAAATACATTTTCTGGAATGAAATTCTTTCAAAGGCTCGATCTCTCGAGTGGCATGATTAAAGTATTGATGGGATGCTTAATGAGAAAGAATCATTTTTCTTTATTGCTTTAATTATATCATTTTATTGACATTGCAATTGTGTAATGTCAGATCCACAACCTGAAGAGAGTTATGACAAAGGATGTTACATGGGTGATCATGCCCTTCCTTCCTGTGGGCACATTTTTATCCCAGCTATGCTCGAGTCAGAAATTATCAAATTTCAATTGAGCTGCATCCAGTTTCTTTCATAGTCCTCTCTCTCCTTCCAGCTGAATTATTTCCATTATTTGCACTTATCCTTTCTACTTCCCCTTCCCGCCATTTTCTATGATCCGGCAACCTTCCAACAATGGCATAAGTATTGGAAAGAAGAATTGAATCAGTAGGGTGGTGACCACCTATTTCAACCAATATTGTTTTTGCACATTCTCCTAGTTCAACATTTCCATAGACTCGGCAAGCTGCGAGCAATGCTCGCCAAGCAGTAGCATCACTCCTAATGGGCAATCTTTTGATTAGATCATGTGCTTCCTCCAGCAAACCTGCACGACCTAAAAGATCAATCATGCATCCATAGTGTTCAATCTTTGGTGAAATGCCATATACCTTAACCATCCTCTCAAAGCATTTCATTGCTTCTACCACCAACCCACCATGGCTACAAGCACTTAGAACTCCCAAGAAAGTAACTTCATTGGGTATAAATCCTTCCTCCTCCATCCTATAGAAAAGAGCAACAGCATTTTTTGCTTCCCCATGAACTCCATAACCTAAAATCATTGCCGTCCAAGATTTTACATCCTTGCTCTCCATCCTCTCAAAAACTTGAATAGCTTTGTCCAAAAACCCGCATTTAGCAAACATATCAACCAAAGCTGTTCCAAGAACTGCATCCAACTCCAATCCCTCCCCTTCCACATAATCACTGAGAAACCTACCTAGTTTTATTGATCCAGAGGCAGAGCAAGCTGCAAGCAACCCTGCTAGTGTAGAAGAATTTGGTTTTACTCCTTCAAGTTTCATGAGTTGCAGTAGAGCTACAGCTTGTTCTAGCAGGTTAGCCTTTGCGTACTTGTCAATCATGCAATTCCATAATATAACATCCTTCTCAAAAAGCACGTCAAAAACTCTACGTCCTGAATCGATATTTCCTGTTTTTGAATACATTTCAATCAAGGCAGTGACCACATTTATATTTGAGCAAAGGCCAATCTTGATGCAATGCCCATGAATTGACTCTCCTCCAATTGAATCTCCTAAATTAGCAAAAGCAGACAAAACATTCAACAATGTGGCAGCGCTCACTCTCAAACCATACCTAAACATTTGAATAAGCAATTCTATCGTCACAGCAGGCTGAGATGCTTGTAAATAAGCACCCATCAAAACATTCCAGGAAACCGAATCATTCAATTGAGAGAATTCATCAAACAGCTTATGTGCGTCCACATTCTGGCGACAAACACCATACAAATGCATGAGGGTATTTTTAACATTGGTAAACATCAAATGCCCAGATCTCACAGCAATTCCATGGACCCCTTGGCCAGTCTCAACAGCCAATTCGCGAGCACAAGCTTTAAGAATTGTAATAAAAGAGAACTGATCAAGTTCGATCATTTGAGCCCTCAAGTTCTTGAAAACAGCAAAAGTTTGTTTTGGGTTATCGCCAATAGAATAGCCTCTAAGCATAGTATTGAACATAAAGAGATTTGGATTTTGAATACTGTTGAAGATTGAGGCTGCATAGTTAAGGTCCTGTATTGAAGATGCAAGAAGCTTGCTCGTAGCAAAGGGGTCATGGTCTATAGCAGTTTTGATCATGAAGCAATGGACTTGAGATATTTCAGAGGTCCTTTTGCACGATTTCAACAAGGAAACGACGTTGTGACATTGCGAGACGATAGAAATACGAGTTGGGTCGTGATGCCTGGACCAAAAATCGAAACTTTGTCTCAAGCGTGACGTATTGGCTAGGTTCATGAGCTAGGCAGGGACTATGGGTCAAATTTTCAGTCCCTAGCTTGCACTGAAACTGAACGTAAAAGTAACTTTCGCTGTATGCCCATATTTTAACATGATAGACCAAATAGCATACTGAACTATGTAAGCTGACTGCATGTTGTGCCCCTAAATGATGCTAGTGATTTTGCAAGTTACACCAAAATGGCCCGCTTTTATGTTCTTTTAATAAGTCTTCTATAATTGTAATGCAATTGCTAGGAAGTTGGAAACTGGAATATGCCGGAAGTAATGAAAGTTGCAAAGTTATTGAAATTCTTGAATTTTTTTTTCCCCATTAAGCATTTGAATACGTTGTTATGCTTGACATGGTAGCTCTTGATGCTTGACATTAGATTCTGAAGTGGAATGATTGGTTATTACCCAGAAAAGATTATACAGCATATTACAGAGATAGAAGCTCTGCACGTTGGAGTTGGCTGAGAAAGCTAACATCTGTCTTTCAGAAGCACGATTAGGAAAGAATATAAAGAAGAGGGTCATAAACATATACCAGGAAGATCATACAATGACTGCATTAAAAAAAGAAAGGCAGATTATACAATGAAAATTGAAATATTAAGAGGACTACATACAGATGCATAAAGCTATTCCCTTCTCAATGTGATATGAACATTCTCATAATAAGAGGGATTGACAGGTATGGTTGAAGAGTGGGCAAATGCTGTTCTAACTCGATAACTCAAAAGTGCTAATAAGAGGGATTCCTGATGCCGTGAATTGCAATACAGGTAGAATTTTTTTTCTTTTGAAAGGAGGTAA
The DNA here is from genome assembly GCA_949634005.1 of Mallotus japonicus. NCBI lineage: Eukaryota > Viridiplantae > Streptophyta > Magnoliopsida > Malpighiales > Euphorbiaceae > Mallotus > Mallotus japonicus. The sequence continues at coordinate 24,945 of CATIWK010210138.1, forward strand.
TGAAATTCGGCAGTCTGAAAGTAAACTATTTCCCCTTAAAGGGCATGAAATCGTTGGCAACTGCTGTTCTCTCCTCCCGGAATGGTTGAGTTGCTGGGTCTGAGAGACTTGGAATCCTTGAAACACTGCCCTTTCTTTTCCTCGCATTAGGTCCCAGTTCCTCTATCATGTATTTCCACCCATCTATAGGTCTCCTCCGGCTAAATATGTGACTTTTGATAAAACTAGCTATCTGCATACGGTTACAGAAGAAAACAAGAAAAGTTTCCGTAAAATTAAGAAAAGTCACCCGTAATGAGGAGAAAAACAATATCATGACACAAATCTAAAAATTCCTACATTCTACATCACATATCCGTTTTCTGCATTTAGGCCTAAAGTAAACCATGTGGTTAATCTATTTGGTGCTTCATGTGCCTACTGCAGTCTTATACATGGAAAAAATGTAAATGGATCTGATCTGCCACATGCAAACAAAGATAAAAATTCTGAATTTCTGTTCTTAAATAATATTTTCCTTCTTATTCCATTAAGGTAATAAACCTTCTAGCTGTCATATGTGATCATTACCGCTCCACCATTTCCATTGTCTTTGATAAGAGAGCACTATAACACAGCTGACAAGAAAAGCATTTCACTGCCACAATAATGATCGGAAATGTAAAAGCTTGATGATGTTGACTCACCTGGAATTTGCAGTATGCAGTTCGACGATCAAATTCTTGAAGAAGAATATCTTCTTCCCTTTGCGACATCTCCCATATATTCCCGTCTTGCGCCTTGGACGTTGTTTCCCAACCATCAGGCTTGTTTTTAAACTCAGAAGAGCTCGGCATTCTTGAGTTGTCCAAGTCATTGTTAGCAGTATCAAAAATCCTGCAATTAAGCAACTATTGAAAACAACAAGTCCACTAATAACTGAACAAGCAGCATTTTAAAAGTCATAATCAATATTTGATTTACACATTATAGAACTTGAAATGCCTCTAATTTTTCTTTACTTGCTAGATGTTGAGTGCTTAAGATTCAAAATTGAAGGTAGAGACTAGAGACACAAAGTTTACAACTTTGAGGAAACACACGAATCAGTAAGACACACAAAAGGATCAATCAACATAAAAGGAACTCAAATTCATCAAACATACTCAGAGCAGCTATCCAGCAATCTATTGATATCATCAACAGAATTCCCCAATTTAGCTTCTTGCTGCTTCTCAATCTCTTTAACCCATAAACCAACATGAATTCTCTACTTCTTCAATCTATAATCCTTCTTTAAATTCTCCAAACTATAAATCTCACTCCCATTTTCACTGCCCTTATTTTCCTCTTCTTTCCCTTTACCCTACTGTTGGTGGGTATTTTTTTTTTCCTTCTCTCGTCCCAATTCTCATTCATTTCCTCCACAAAGGCCTTCGCCTTAGTGTCTGCCTCCGGCTACAGAACCACCGTTGAGTCCGCCGTGGTTGGAAAATTATCATCCGTTTCCCATGGAGCTCTGTTTTTAACAATGAGATCTTCTGGTAACCAAGCAGTTTCCCAAGCAACATTCCATTCATCGTCGTCGTTTTTTGTGGGTTTAGTGGATAGAGAATTGAAAAGGGTATTTGAATTTAATTGCTTTTTTGGGATTGCTGGCATGAATCGAAAGATTGGTGTTGTGCTCCTTACGGTAATAGCTGTGAATCCTAGTTCATCAACAACCCAATAATCGCAATTCTGTAAGAAGTTATGGTCTGGAAGCTTTTGTAAAAATAAAAAAACATAAGAATGAAGAACGAGATAAGGAAGAAGATGCAAAATTAAGAAGAAGGAAGAAGATGCAAAATTGAGACCTAAGGAAGAACAAGAAGAAGAAGATGAAAAGTAAGAGGAAAATATATGAAAATTCAAAAGAAGCCATTACTATATAAAATAGTATTAAAAAAAAA
>CATIWK010210187.1:0-11100 GCA_949634005.1 Mallotus japonicus
GTTGATGTGTGATATGTGTTACTTGTATAAATAGTTTTATACATATGTTGAATTGTGAGTTAAAAATTTGACATTAATAAATATGTCATGTGTTAATCATATACATACAATGTATGTTTGGCATCCTTAACAGGTGTCACAGTATCATATATGGTGCATCGAAATGGTGGTGTATGGAGTATCATGTGTGCATGGAGATGGGGCCAAAAAGGGTGTGGTTTGATTTGGATCTATCTAACAACAGTTTGGATGAAACAGTCCCTTCTCAGCTTGCTCAACTATACTCATTGGTAGTTTTCAATGTATCATATGACAACAAACCTGGAAAGACACCTCAAGAGGATTTATCAGCTTGCAATGTTTTATGAGAGCAGCGAATATGAAAATCTTCTCTTTTGGTAAACAATTGCACATCACCAGTGGCATTGTCAATATACAATAAAGAAGAAAGCAATGGCTTGATCGACATGGAATTTTTCTGCGTCCCATTTATGGTGGCATATGTATGCATTTTGTTGGGAATTGCAGCAGTGCTTTACATAAATCCTTGTTGTCCAAGGATATGGTTTTACCTCATTCCGATAGCCACTGAAACTTGCTGCTACTCATTGTCGACAACACTCCCAAGTTTCCCAAGTTCAGAATGATGCAGGTCTATTGCTCTCTAGAGTTTTTAATGTTAAGCAAATGTTGAAACTGAACTTTTGGATGTTTCTGCAGTTTCTAGCAATTAAATTTCTTTTACTAATAGGCCCTAGTTGTGGTTCTACCCCTTCATCTGACAGAACTTTAAAAACAGGTCGAGTTAGTACTAAATGAAAGCTTATTGGCTTGTTGGTTGCTAAAATTGAAGATGAAGAAACTAGTATATAAAAAATTTCAAATGTCAGAATATAGAAAATTTCATTGAATTTGCAAAATTATCATAAACTACCATGATATATGATGATAAACAAAAAATTCCTCCAATGAGAAGAGGACACGTGTGAGAAAAGTCCCACTTCACCAACACATTACATGCCCTTTTTGACTTGTTGACTTGCCAACTTGGACGTCACTGTGCGGCAAAGAGTTTTACATTTCCTTGAGTGAGATTCCTTTGCTACTCAGGAAATTCCCTCTCACTGGTTTCTATCCAAGATCCTAGCACCTGAAACGGAAATTCAACACTTGTAGGAAATATCATGTCTAGGAAATACCAGTCAGGATAAATCCTCTCACCAGTACCGAGGTAGCTGTACTTCTCCTGACAACCGCCACCTATCAGTCACTATAGCTGACAGGTTTTCCTTCCCAAGAAATACACTTATTACCTGCCACTCCAATTTCCCAAGAGAGTCGATCTTGGCCATCCGTTTCCATTGATCTCAGTCGTCCATTCCCACCTACCAAGCCTATAAAAAGGCTCCTCCAGTTACTAAAGAAAGTTCATTCTCTTCCTCTTATTTCTTTCACTTTTCTCATCTTCTAACAACTACTATTCACACCATACACATATGAACACTATTGTTCATCATCTTCCTCATGTTTTTTTTCAATGTTCAGGCTCCCAAGCCTCTTTTATATTGATTACAATATTGACTTGAGCGTCGGAGGGGTTTTGGTAACCTAGAACACTTTCAGGATTTTTCCCCGGAGACTCTTTTTCCTCTCAAGAATTCTACCTTCAATCCATGGGAGTTCAAGCATATGGCCCCTCAAATCCTTCATCTGACTTGCTGAGCTGGGATGTTTGGCCACCCCTTATCAAATGGCGTTGTATGTGGGAAATTGGGTGATTTTTGCTTCTAAAAGTTATCAAAGTCCTTCAAATTTCTTCGTTCACATATGTTCTTGATTTGCAAGAGAAAAATTGTTGTGCTTGTGTTCTTCTCTCTGCCTTTACATTTTCTTTATTGGAAATCAAAGAAAATTGCAAAGTTATGCTCTTATATCTTCTCTTCATTCATTATGTTTCTCCATTAAAAATCGAAAAATGAGTGAAGTAACAATGATAAAAAGATTGGATATGCTCTTCATTGTATGTTGTGTAAAACATATTGCTTTGGTGTTGTTGTCGTTGTGTTTCTTTTGCTTCCGGGGAAAATGTATAATTTTCTACAAATGTGGAACCAAGTATATCCACTAAAGGAAGATATGAATCAATAAAAAAAATGGAGAAATCTTCTTTGATGGTTCCTGAAATTCACACATGATAAGTGTGCCCTTTGAGTTCCTAAGAGAGTTGATGGAAAAAATAGATTATCTGGTTAATGCCCAAAAAAAAAAAAAAGCTCAGATTCAAATTCCTACATGAGGACACCTAATTGGGTACAGAGAGGAAAATTCCTGCCAATGCTGTACAAAAACCTTTGAGTAGATGACTTCTAATTGAATTCTCTCTTAGTAAGGCAACATCAATCAGGGAAGAATTCTTACCAAGAAGTTTCTATGTAGGAATCCTGCCTATTTTTATATTTTTAAAGCTTTTGTCATATGTAAAGAATCTTACATGGAACTCCAAGAATGCGGGAAAATATTATCAGTAGAGGTATATTCCTTTTTGCTTTGTTATGCAACTAATGAAGTGCACTTGTCTTGTGAAAGCTAAATGGAATTCTCTCTACTAAAGGATGACCAAGCGGTTGAGTCTCTCTTCAAAAAAGAAGACATTACTTTTGAAACTTTTCTTTATATATATGTGATAGTACTTGAATCTCCACTTGAGAAAGAGGTATTCTCTCACGGCACCTGCCTTTTATCTATCTTGGGAAAACTCCTCGAACTTTATTCTTGAATTTACTAAATTTTAAGGCAATCACATTGTGCTCAAAGATAATATTTATATCTCGCTCTCTATTGTCGAATTTACATATGGCATCGCACCAATAAAAACAACTACATGAGTATTGCCATAAGAGAAGCCAATCAAACATCTTACTCAAAGGAGACCACCTATGCAGGAACTCCCATATGGGAGAAAAATCTTCTTAAAAGAAATGCCTAACAGCAAAATTTCCTCCATAGGAAATTATCAATTGGAGATGTTCCTTAACTAGATACGATAATTCTTTAAAGACCAGAATTCTCCTGAATGCCTACACCACTTGAGGAATCAAAATCTCAGAAACTAGGAGGGAGAATTACATTCTTCGACTCTCTTTGCTCATGTGCATATGTGTTATAACCTAAATTTTTATAAATTATAAATTAAATTTCTAGAATTTGCAGTGTTAATAATTATTTTATATATTTATGATATTTGATTATTTAGTGAAATTAAATTTGAATTTTGGTGTTGAATATTATTTTAATATTATGAATATTATTATTTATGTAAATTACTGACTTAGTGTATTTTAATACACTTTAATGAATTTTAAGTGTATACATATGTGTATATTTGTTGTATTAAAATATTGGGGAATATTTTATTCTAAAGTTATATTATTTAATTATTTATGAGATTTGATTATTTGGATAATTTTATTAAATTTAATTAATTTTCAAATATATATAATGTCAAGTGTGTATATAAATATGTGTGGCGGAGAATTAATATTGGGAAGATATCTTATTTTTAAATTATTATTTTGTCCTTTTTGTACTTTGCTAATAAAATTCATAAATAGAATAAAATTCCATTTTACAATTAAATCAACATAAATTGCAAATAATATTATTTAAAGACTAGAATTTTATTATTTATTTGGAGAATAAAGGATTTTAATATTTTTATAAGATATTTTGGTGATTTGAGAAATTATTATATTTATATATATATATTGTGATGTTGATTCTCGGTTGGGAGTAATTTGTAGTTCGGGGCCCAACCCGAAAGTTTGAGCCTTGGAATATTTTGAAGTGTGTTTGTGTGCAGGTTTGGCTCTATTTTTGTAGAGAGATGTCCGTTTTACAAAGGAAACTCTGTCGAATTTTTGGTAGATTTCTCGTAAAATGTGACATCGGGTCTGGGTTACGTTTTGAGTTTTGAGTTTTTAGACTCGTATTTTAGATCAAGTACTCTCTAGAAATCTAGAATGTATAAAATTAGGATTTTTATCCTAATTAATTTATTATTATTTTTCCTATAGCTGCGCCGAGATTGAGGCCTACTGGACAGGGCCAGTCGAGTCAGTACTGAGGAGCGCATACCAGTGAGTTATTATTATATGTATGCATTGCATGTAGAGTATGTCATCAGCATCCATATTTTGATTAAATATGAATTTTATCATACTTTATTTAATTAATTGTTATTATTTTGATTATTTCGAATTTATATGTTTTCATATATATATATTTACATGTGATTATTAAATTGTGAAAATGGATGCTGTTCATATTTCATTATGATTTTCATTATTTTATTTATGATAAATGTTTTGGAGGATAGTTATAGAACATGCCACTTAGTGGGTCACACTATGACTGTTACGCAATAGTATGTTAGATGATAGGCGAGATATGTTGATTGATTTGAGATATGGATTTATGAGTATTGTGAATTGTGGATAATGAGAGTGCGACTGCGGATCCTCGGTTGACCTAGTGTACTCGGGGCCAGTCCACTACCAGAAAGTTGGATAAAGAAATATTTGTGGAGTTATGGAAAGCCTGTTGGCTAATGATATACTGTGATTGAGGTTGCGAAAATGTTAGGGTTCCGCTCCGATCCTCCACCCAAATCTTAGTGCATTTATTTGTTTTGGCGTGAAATGTGATTTTGAGCATCTACTATGTTGACATGATAAATACTAATAAAAATCTGCTTAAAATGCGTGAATAATTATAAAAAAAAATAATAATATTATATTGATGCTTGAATGCTTGTATGTCTAGGTTGCATGTATATATATAATAATAATTCACTCAGTGAGGTCTGACCCCCTTCAATTATTTTTTTCAGGATCCTTTTAGTTAGACCTTTCATAGTAGTTCTCTTCGCCGGACCCTTTCTTCACCGGCTGGATTATGTAAATTATGAACTATAATTTCTTATATTTCTTAGACGCTGCAGTAGTAGTGTGTAATTGTTGTAGTATGTGAGGGTGATATTGACCGATATTGTGTACCTGTCTGTTGTAAAAATATTTATTGAGATCTTAATTATAGAGAGTTTCTTTATGATGTTGTATTTATGAAAGATATTGATTATGTTTTAAAAAGTTTTAATTCTTTGGTAAATTTATGATTATGTTTGGTAGTAAAGTTGTGTTTAAGGCTTGCTACGGGTTTCGGATTCAAGAGAATTCCCGTTCCCTAGCGCCGGTCATAACTCCTAGATTTGGGTCGTGACAATATGGTTCTTGAATGGCTACAAGAAGTCTCTGAGGCTAAATACAACTTACTAGATAAGTTTTTCCTTTTATAATTTCTCTAATTAAGATGCTCTAGTAATTGTGCAATGATAATGCTTGATTTTAGTCTATTTATATAAAGCATGAACTTTATCTTGCATAGTACACTCTAGTTAGGATTTTTCTTGAGAGTGAAATCCCTATCAGTGATATAGTAAGTGAGACAATTAAAGAATTATGAGACTAACAACATATTTTTCTGAGAGCATATTCTCATCTATTACAACCTTGAAGAGGAATCACTATATGACGAATTCTCAAATTTGAAGATCACTTATGAATTAAAAAGCCACTACTGGAAAATCAAGTGAAGAAGTCAAGAGAAAAAACTCCTCCACAAAAATATCCTCTCAGAGACTTTTACCTCCCCCATGGAAGTAAAATTTCCTCATAGGAAATTCTCAATAAAGATTTCTACCTCCCTACGGGAGTAAAAATTCCTCATAGGAAATTCAATGGAAGATTCCAATCTCCCCTAAAAGAGGCAAAATTTACTTCAAAAGAGCATCTACACAGATATCTCAAGCTCCATCAGGGAAGAGAAATTTCCTCCACATGAAATCCTTAGAGCTCAATTTCCCCCAAAGGAGAGAAATTTTCCTCCAAAAGAACATTATACAAATCAAATTCCTCATCTCATGAGGAACACCTTCAGACGTGAGGTGAACCAAAAAGAATGCATTTGAAATCTACCAACCATACAAAATCTCCAAAAGTGAGAACTTCGTCACAGGAATCATCCCACAAGAGAACTAATCAAAATATTCTCCATAAGTGAGAACTTCCTATCAGGAATCATCCCACAATGGAACTAATCAAAATATTCTCCATAAGTGAGAACTTCTCTCAAGAATCATCCCATAAGCGAATCAGTTTGGATATTCTCCACAAGTAAGAACTTCCATTCAGAAATCCCACTAAGGATGCCAAATCCTGCTTCTAAATTAGTCCTCCAGAAGTGAGGCACTCTAAATAAGTGAGAATCCACACCATGAGGGTTTAAGAAACATAAATCCTCCCCAAGTACCCACTAACCTTCTCACGAAGGCTCTTCTAAAGGAGAATTAATTAAATTTGGAAGTCAAAATCTCTCAATGAGTAAGAGTCCCATGTCCCCATGTACTTGTGGTACAGAAATCCTCCCATGAGGGAATTAATCAGAATATTCTCCACAAGTGAGAACATCCTTTCAGAAAATCATCCCACAAGGGAATCAATCAAAATATTCTCCATAAGTGAGAACTTACTTTCAAAAATCCTCCCCAAGGAGAATCAATCAAATCTAAAAAAATATGTTCTCAAGGACTTCTTACGTAGATATCTTGCTTAAGTACAACTCTTCCTTTCAAGGAAATTTTCAACACTAAAATACTAGGAACACTTATAGATCTTGAAAGCCTCACCAAATGAAGACCTCTATGAGGAAAAGCAACAAAATCGGATCCTAAGATCTTATACAAGCCGAGAATGTCCTAATTAAAAGAATCAAAGGAGAATCGCCTAACTATACTCTTTTGTCTAGAACATCTGTTCTAGACTCAGAGTAGGGGACATCTGATGATACGTAAAAAATTCCTCCAATGAGAAGAGGATAAGTGTGAGAAAGGTTCCACTTCACCAACACATTACATGGCCTTTTTGACTTGGTGACTTGCCAGTATCGAGGTAGCTGTACTTCTCCTGACAACCGCCACCCATCAATCACTGTAGCTGATAGGTTTACCTTCCCAAGAAATCCACTCATTACCTGCCACTCCCATTTCCTAAGAGAGTCGATCTTGGCCATCCATTTCCATCGATCTCAGCCATCCATTCCCACCTACCAAGCCCATAAAAAGGCTCCTCCAGTTATTGAAGAAAGGTCCTTCTCTTCCTCTTATTTTCTTTCACTTTTCTTATCTTCTAATAACTACTATTCATACTATACACACATGAACACTACTGTTCATCATCTTCCTCATGTTTTCTTCAATGCTCAGGCTCCCAAGCCTCTATTATATTGATTACAATACTGATTTGAGCATCGGAGGGGTTTTGGGTTACCAAAACCCTACCCATAACACTTTCAGGATTTTTCCCCTGAGACTCTTTTTTCTCTCAGGAATTCTACCTTCAATCCATGGGAGTTCAAGCATGTGGCCCCTCAAATCCTTCATCTGACTTGCTAAGCTGGGATGTTTGGCCACTCCTCATCAATATATATTGTGGTTTTTGAAAATTTGATGTGTAGTATCATTCCAGAAACTGATGCAAATGCCATTGTTGGGAAGGTAGCCAGTAGTAGTAGATGCTGGGGCTTTTTGCCATAAAATGGCAAAAGTTAAAAAAAAACCAAAATATGGTAATTTCCAAAATAATTATCAATTTGTGGTAGTTTTCAAAATAATTACCAATTTATGATAGTTTTTGATGAAATGACATTGAATATAGAGTTCCACCAATTAAAGTGGTAGAGTTTTTTGTTTCTTTTTTTTTTTAAGAAGGATATTCTGCCAATTCAAGCGGTGGAAATGCCCAAAGTTTTTCTAATATAACATATTAATTTGCCAATTGTCTATTTCATATGTTATTATTATTAATTTTCACATTTGTCAAGTCAATTTTTATAGACTATAGAAATACAAAGAAAAGTGAACATCTTGAATGATTTAATTTTCTTATTATGATTTTTTTAATTTTAATATTATTATAATTATGATTATTTTAATTTAATTATAATAATACCTAACATAATATTATTATTTTATTATTAATTAATATTATGATTAATAATATATGAATAATATTATTTTTAATTAAAATATTATTTATTTATTTGTAAAAAACTCAAAATCGACTCGATAATAATCGAGTTGAGTTCGAACTAGAGTTAGTTGGATAGAATGTCGAGTCAAGTTCAAACTCCTTAATATTTAACTTGATAAACTCGCGAGCTTATCAAACTGAGTCGATATATATATATATTAAAAGTTTAAATAATTAACCAAGTTGAATCTAGTCGAACTGGAGTCTAAGAGTTATTTAACCAAGTCAACGTTAAGTTTTGAAAATGAATTTTAATCGAGTCAATTTCAATTTTAAAGATTGAATCGAGTTCGAATTTGAAATAATAATATAAATAATAATTTAAATTCTAACATAGTATTATTATTAATTCAAAAAGATGAAATAATAATAATAATAATAATAATAATAATAATTTTAATATTTACTGAAAAGGCCCTAAAAGGGTGAATAGGGCAATTAGAAATTTTAGGATTAATTAACATTTAATTAGTAAGAGAGTAGAAGAAAAAGAGAGTTAAAAACACACAAATTTAAAGAGTTCATATTCTAATAATTCTACGTCTCCACCTAAATAGAGTTCATGTATCTCTCATTATAGATGTTAAATCTTATACTAATATACAGATGATGCCTGCCATAATTGCTGGACTTGGTTGTATTTTAAAATCTTTTCTTTTATTGGTAATGAAGTTCAAATGGGGCTTAAATTCCGTGTGGGAACAGAATTGCTGATAAAAATTTCTTTATTGAGGAAAGTGATTCGCAGTTGCCCGGAAGTCAAGGTCTTCTCCGTAAAATACAAGCTTGAATCTATCTCAAGCATCTTCCTGAACTATTTCTGCACAATTGCTTTTGGAAATTTTTGTGAGCAATGATAGGAATTATTCACTATAAGAAGCCTAGAGTGGTTCACTGTCTATTCAAGGTCTTGAGACCTCTGCTACCACTAGAGTTATTAATGGAAAAAAAAAAAAAAAACAAAGAAAAGTCTCTACAGTGATATTTTTTTTCTTAGAAATCAATTCCTTAACAGAACATAATTTTCCAAGGCGGGGCCGCTGTTGCCCTTTGCAATATGCCGTGTTAGTGTAGGAAATCATGAACTTATAAATTTGAAGTACTTGCCAAGAATTGCAGATGACAAATATCGATATGGGGCCAAAATGGGTGTGGTTGGGAGTTATAATGATTCTGTTAGAAGGTTTGCTTTGTGAAAGGTGCTGGGAGCAGGAGAGAATTGCTCTCATGCGACTATCTTCCTTTGGAAACTTTTCAACAGCTCTAAACTGGGTGGAGTTAGATTGTTGCCAGTGGAAAGGGGTTGAGTGCAACAGCACCACAGGTCGAGTTGAAAAGCTCTCTCTTGGCTGTGCTGGTGACCGTTGCTTTCTGGAAAGTTATGGTGATCGTCTGTGGTGTTGGAGCACACAAGTAATACATCTTAACGCTTCTTTGTTTCTCCCCTTCCAACAACTCAGGAACCTTAACTTGAGCTGCCTTGGCATTTATGACTTGGTTTATGAAACTGAAGGTATAAGTTGATGTTTGCAAGCTGTGAACATCTCTGACAGAGCTCAAAGCCTCACAGCTCTAGAAACTCCACATACCACTTGAGTGAAAGCTCATTGGTTTAAAAAATACTTGTGACTATCCTGATACTAAAAGATTTAGTTCTTGCAGGCAATGAAACACCATCAACAACGTTGAGCAACTTGGAGGTCCTTGACTTAAGTTTCAATTCCTTGGGTCCGAGTGTACTACCATCTGTGGGTGGGTTTTCTTCTCTCAAGTCTCTAAATCTAGGAGGTAATGGATTGATGTATGGAGAGCCCTTGAATTTTAGCGGTAAGTGCAAAGTATCTTTAGTTTTAAGTATGCAACTCATTATATATTCTATAGCAAAATGACAATGGATATTTGGAGCAGTGTTAAAACTATGATGAATGATGGAAACTAGTGATATTGCTGCAGATTTTGAACGACTGTCGATGAAGTTGAGGCATCTAGAAGTCCTTGACCTGAGTTTCACTGAATTCATTCCTGCAAAATTATCATCTTTAAGTGGATTTTCATCCCTCAAATCCCTGAGTCTAAATCGGATGTGGTTTGCATCAAAAGAATTGTGGCAAGGCAGTGGTACGATTTTTTAATTTTGCACATGTAGATACTATCATTGGACAATTTGAAAAATAATGCAAATTTATATCATATTCAATGTATATTTGTGGACAGTAAGTAGTTTGTTCTTTTACAGTTCATCATTATTGCCAATATGCACAAAGTATTTGGCCAATGAATCAATTTATCAAGAAATAAAATGTAATCCATCAAGATTTTATGCACACCATTCTACACATTTATGGTTTTCTATGTGTGGGCACGCTGCGTGCGTAATTAACTGGACACTCTTCTGCTAAATTTTGAAGATTTGCCTTATTTCAAGAATCTGGAACATTTGAGCTTAGATGGCTTACCTATTAGCAGTGCTTCTCTTCTAACTATTTGGGCTATGGCATCTCTCAAGACTTTGTCGCTGCATGGTTGCCAACTCAGTGGCACCTTACCTTCTCAAGGTGAGATTGACAGTAGCACCTCTGTGTGTGTGTTTTTTTTTAACAATTCAATTTAATATTTCTATGAATAATTTGCAGGTGCATGTGAATTTTTACACATCCAAGTCCTAGATATCAGCCAAAATGATCTAAATGGTACCTTACCCTTGTGTTTGTCAAATTTGACATCCCTTCAGCTATTAGATCTTTCCCACAATCACTTCCAAATCCCATCCTCATTCAAACCATTTTATAACCTTTCAAAACTCAAGTATTTGGACGTTGACAACAATGAAATCTATGCTGAAAGTGAGTCGAATTCCTTGACGCCAAAATTTCAGTTAGAAATCTTAAGTATGTCTGCTCATGGACATGGTGGAACATTCCCTAAATTCGTTTATCATCAACATGATTTACGAAGT
>CATIWK010210272.1:0-10251 GCA_949634005.1 Mallotus japonicus
TTGTTGCTTTCAATAAGCATCTTCTTCTCAATTTTCAGCTCATTGATCACCGACCTAGCTCTATCCCCCATTTCCTCGTCATGCCACTCAAAGAATCCATAAGATGCAACCTGCTACATCAAGTGGTAAACACTTTTTAACGATAAAATTCTTTCAAATAAAAAACACAACCCACTGAAATGCAAGGGATGAAGGTAGTTAATACCTTCTAATTTCTGCACCCATAAAACCTTCGACCGGGATTCTCGTCTGTCCACGACGTCCATCGAGCAGCCTTCATTCTTCTCCCTCCCATAATGCATCTATAGTACTTCACTGGCCTTGGATAATCGATCTCAATATTGGTCCTTTGCAAAATTGAACTACTGGACCTACTTGATGATGATGAAGACGAAGCCATCTTCAGGGAACAGCCTCTATTCCTTTGATTTCTCCACCATCTTGTCTCTCTGCCTCGCCAAATTCTTTAGAAATCTGTAATAAGCTTTTTGTGTTTAGTGTGGAAGTTTCATCTGATTTGAAGAAGAATTTTCGATTAAAAATATACAACAAACGGTGGGATTTAATAGTTGTAACTAACCAGGCCAGCTGATCTAAGAAATATAACGTTAGGAGGTCGTTTGGACCAAAAAGACTTCTCGAGGCCCAGTTGAACTATGGGTTGAACAGTAAGGGGGCCCAAATGGACCTTTTCCCTTTAATAAATTGACATTAAGTTTAAAGTGTTATCTGCTCTCTATCTACGTTGCACGGAAATGTGACCACAACGACGTTTCCCCGAATCGGATACATTTCCAATCCGGAAATGGTGAAAAACGGCCCTCACACGTATCGGGGCCGTTTCTGTAAATTTTAGAAAATAGGAAACTTGTTTCCAGTTTTCACCCCAACGTAGTCCTTAGTTCATCAGGAAAGGATTGGAAAGAAGAAGAAGAAAATTAAACCAAATCAAGAACAGCACTCCCACAAGAAGAAACAAAAGGGGTTTAGGGAAGGTGAAGGAAGGGAAAGGAGGGGGAAGGTGTTGAGTTATGCTTGTTTGGGAAGATGATGGTATTATAAAGGGTTTTTGGGGGTAAAAGAGAATCATCAGTATTGTTTTTTTTTTTTCTTTCTGACACCCCTAAGCAGGGTGAAGGAAGGAGGTTCTATTTTTTTTGGAATAAAGTTCGATTTGGCCCTTAAATTTTTCGTGAAAGTTTAATTTGGTCTAAAATGACTTTTTTTGACAATTTAGCCCAAAACTTATCCTAAATATCTCATTTAACCCCATTTTCTGACAGTTCATGGTGCGTGTAACACACCTCCTTATTAAACACTAAAAAGAAGTTAAAAATGATTAAAAAATAGAAATTAACAGTGAAAATAATTCACAAAAATTACAACAACCAAGTTAACATCAAATTAACTTCTCTTCTTTTTCTTTAACCCAATAAAGTCATCTGCGACGGGCAACTTAAAATCAACTGCTACGCATCGTTCAATAGCAAGGAAAAGAAAGGAGGCTTGGCATTCATCTGCAGGAACTATAGAGGCGAGCTCATTAAGGCAGAGGCTAAGACTCAATCTTGTTCTTCGGCATTGGTAGCAGAAGCTCTGGCCATAAGAGAGGAATCCACTTTGTCAACAATTATGGAATATCAGATGCTATCATAGAGTCTGATGCTAAAAACGTTGTGCGGATGTTAACAACAGCAAGAGAGGAATCGGACTGGGAAGTAACAACAATGGTTGATGAAATCAAATTTATTAGAGGGCAAATGACTGATTGTAATGTTTCTATAAATTATGTCAACAGGCAATCTAACAAAGTGGCAGACTGGATGTCAAAGAATGCCAACCTGTTTTGTAATGGTGACTTGTGGAGCCATATCCCTAGTGCTCTAGCAAAGTTACTACATGATAATGTATCAGTTATCTCAGTTTAATTTATTTTAGTTTTAATCGACCAAAAAAAAATAAAGTCATCTACTGCCTTATTTCAAACTCCCCCATCGCTGCTACCGCCCCAAACACAAACACCCTTATTGTCAACCACCCACCGCTGGAAATGCTTGCATTATACCTCCTTATTGCTTGCTAGCGAAAGCTATTGAGTGTAGAAATGGCGAAGGTTTTGTCATGGTAGATCATGTGAAGATTCCTGAAGCTTCAATAACAGCTTTGATGAACAAGAGTTTGAGTAGAGCAGAGTGTGAACAACTGTGCTTGTGGAATTGTTCGTGCAAAGCTTTTGCTAGCTCAGATATCGACGGCAAAGGATTTGGCTGCCTGATGTGGCATGGAGAGCTAATGGATACCATGGAACATACCGAAGGACAAGATTATGCAATTGCAACATCTGAAGTTCCATCAAAAAGACACCCTGCGGAGAAGATAACAACACCTGTACAATCACCCGCAACCACACCAGCAGCTATTGATTTTGATTCTGAGCAAACAGTAACATCAAAAGTTGGTTTTATTGTTTCTTTCGCTCCTCCTTGTCATCCCAGTCCCATGTTCTTGCCTTTCCTGGCATCGGAAGTTAAATTCCTGTCAAATACAAGCACAAAAATTGTAAAAAAATAAAACAAGACTCCCCATATGCCTTCATTGATTGATACCTCCTCAGATTGCCCTCTCCTCAGATTGCCCTTGATGATTAGAGTCAGCATCCAAAGATGCAACTGGACAATCATCCTTAACCATTCCAGATGTCGTAACCAATTTTGAAGTTTCTTCTGCATTGGAGTTGCCCACAAGTTGAATACATGAAAAGCCTGTAGTCGTTTCCAATGCCTTGTCGCCTTTCTCCAGAATCTTTGTTAAATACTGGAACAAAAGAATCGCCTTTCTCCAGAACAAACTGGCCTCTGTTCATATGCCGCTCACAGTACTTCTGGTCGGCATTCGGCAACTGCATCTCTTAAGCACCGCCATTTCTTTCCATCTGTCCTGCGACAACGCCCTGGCTTCGGTATTGCTTGAGAAGCCTAGATGGAAAGCACCCCACGACACTAAAATTTTCCATAAAAAATGGAACACCAAAATAATCAGTTATAGAGATTAAAAAAAAAATCCACCCAAATCAACAATCAAAACCAAATTGTTCCTTCAGTTACCAAGATGCATAACACATGCATAACACAAAACCAAAAATTCCACCCAAATCAAATCCGCTTGTCAATTTAGAAGGTGGAGGTAAATCTGGTTTTAGAGACTGGAATGGCCATCGGCGGGAGGTGTCCACTTCTGAATTTAGAAGTAGGAGGTAAATCAAATCCGCCGCGGTGGTTACGGAGAGTAGTGATTGGATCGATTCTTGTGATTGGCATGTGAGAGATGAGATGGTTTCTGGTTCTAAAAACAGCAAACTCAACCAAAACAAAAAGAAGAAAAAGGGAATTAGAAAAATGAAGTGAAGAATTAAAAATAAGAAGAGAAATATGAGTAAACACTGTTCCCATTTTTAATAAGTTTTTTTTTTTTGGTAATGCCATTTTTAATAAGTTATTTAGGGTTAATTATACTTATAATTCTTTCTTTTTAATTCTGGACACACCTTTTGAAGGATGTGTATTACACGCATCATGAACTGTCAGAAAATGGGGTTAAATGAGACATTTAGGGTAAGTTTTGGGTTAAATTGTCAAAAAAGGTCATTTTGGACCAAATTGAACTTTTATGAAAAGTTTAAGGGCCAAATCGAACTTTATTCCTTATGTGAAGGAAGGAGGCTCTATTTTTTTTTTAATAACATCCTTATGTGAAATATAGAAATTCATAATATAGAAATTCATAATTACCCTTTTTTTAAGAGTATAGTGCTGCAGTTTTTTTTTTAATCCAACACTAAATACTTAAATAGGTAGTGAAAAATTTTTTTGGCTTAAATACTTATTATTATTATTTAAGTTAAATAAAATAAATATTATTTAATATAATTGAAGATATTTATGTCTTTTATATACATAACTCATTCATATAACTTTTATCTCACCTCATTTCTTTCCAAATAACAGTTAAATAATATATCTTTCCTTCGCTTAATTTTTCCATCCTTACCCATTTTTATTCTTCCTTATTAAACTATAACCTCACCCCATCCAAACAAAGTGTAAAGGTGGGTGGTTGGGGTTTTCTTTTTTGAAATTGTTTTTGATTTCCGGTGGTGGGTGGCTGCCAAAGAAAGACGTGGGTTTTGAAGTTATATTGGCTGGGTTTTGTTCTTTGAATAACAGAGATGAGTGTTTTCTCTTTTTTTTTTTTGACCAAAAGTGTTTTGAAAAACGTGGTTCATGCATATGTCATATCACATATGTGTCCTGTTTTCTGCCAAGTGCTAATCAATTGTCCTATTTTGTTTTTAATTTAAGAATTAAATAAGTTTTTTTTAACAAAGAATTAAATAAGTTGATACATGTCTTATTTATTTTGTTTTTTATTAAGAATTAAATAAATTGATGCAAATTTATTTTGTTTTTTATTTTATAACTTTGCTTTTAGTATTTACTAATTTTGATTATTTTTACAGATTAATGGCCATAATATATTTTTTATTATAATTTTTATTTAATTTTAAAATTTTATTTATATTTATTTTATTAATATATTTATAGTTTAATTTTATAAAACATATTGAAAGTTAATTAACTATCCATACATTTGTTGAATTTAGTTTTATTGGGATGTTGGTGGAGATTATTTTGGCAGTATGGAAGACGTATGAGTTCTTGAATTTGCAAATCTTTCATTAGATGAACCAGATTTAGAGTCTATATTTATTGAGGAAGATCCATAAGTACTATAAGTCACATTATTTTTTATATTTATGCTATTTTTATTAATAGATTTGGATGATTTTTATTGACTAGTAATTGTAGTTTATAGAACTTATTTATTTTTATTTTTATTTTTAATCTAATTTACAATTTATTTTTGTTGTGTTGTTGTTGTTATTATTATTATTATTGTTATTTCTTCAGTTAGCTTTAATTTTTGAAAATAATTATAATATTGGTAATATTTATTTAGATGCATATTTTTTAACTATTTCTATATAAAATTAAAAATTAAAAAAGTATATTTTAATATTTATATATATATCCTTATATTTTTAATATTTATATATATACCCCTATATTTTTAATATTTACACGTTTCCCCACGTATCCGTATCCTATATTTTTTAAAAATAAGTTTTTCTGTATTCGTATCCGCGTATCCTTTTCCGTGCAACTTAGGAGAGAGGTAGTCAATGGAATTATAATTAGCATAAGCACACTAAAGGGAGTGGCCTATCAACATCAAAGAATAGACAGTGGATGATAACCAAGTGTGCCAAAACACAAAAAAAGGCCAAAAGAAATTCAGGAAGCTGTAAAGAACAATAGAACACAAACAAAACAAAACAAGACTAGTAACAAAGAATCACATAAAAATGTTTCTGGGTTCATAAGGAACTTATCAAAACAAGCAACTAATAAAGAATTACACTTGTTTATAAATCAAGAAACAATCAAAACAATTAAAACCACCCAGATCCTATCTGTACAATCTGTATTTGTAAAGAAAGAGACCTCCGAAGGAGAAAGAGAAATGTATAATGATGGCTCACCGCCATTTAATTCACACACACAAATGATTGTGATTAGTTGTGCATGAGGTGTGAATACTCTGCAATTTGTTATCTGTCCTTTAATGGTCTGTAATTATCAATGCCATAATTATTATTTTTTTTCCTTTTCATTTTTTTTGCCTTTGAATTTGTTTCTTTCTATGACTGCCGAATGCTCTATTTCACCCTGGAACTTTACCCTTTTGACCCATTACACCCCTCAACTTTCATTGTAACCAAAACAACGTCTAAACTTTAATTTTTGACCCATTTCACCTTTGAAAATATTTTTTTTATTCTATTTAACCCATCCATGACAAGAGCGTGGTTCTACTTTCCTTCATGCACTTGAATTGATCAAAACATGATGATGTGTATGAGTAAAAAGAAAAAAAATATAAAATAAAGTGCACAAAAATAAGGACTAAAATAAATAAAGTTTGAAACTTTTGTTTCATTAACACCATCTTCAACTTCCATCACCATCCCATTATAAGAAAATTGACAGAATAATACTATCCTACCAATACTCACAACAACAACAACTAACCACCACCACCACCACCATAACTATCTCCACCATCACAACAATCACTATTGGAATCATGCAAACAATTGAAGCGAAAAATGACTCCCCTTGATCACATTTGATGATTAATCATAGGCATTTTTCTTGTTTCCATTGCTTTCTGCGTATAAGCAAAATCAGAAAGAGGGAAATAGTTATAGAAATCATAATCACCCAAAACATTTTCTATCATGGGCAAAAAGAAACAAGAAAAACACCTAGTATTATTCTCATCACCTACAATTGAAGCCGAAGTCTGTTATTAGTCTCTTGCCAAAACCTGGCCAGAACCATTATCCCTCGTTGTCCACGCTACCCTTGTCCATTTCCAATAATACCTTTAGTAGTTCTACCAGAGGACACACTTTCAGAATCAGAAGCTATAGATGGATCACGATCTTGATCACACTGTGTATCTGATCCATTACATTCAATATTACTAGAATCAGAGCTTATTCTATTATTAATTGAAGACCTATTATTAAAATTACTATTATCCTCCATGGAGCTTTGTAATCTACCTGGCCACTGCCTTGAATTCTTGTTCTCCACTTGATTCGCTCCTCTTCCAGGCTTTGGCATAGCTCTTCTCTTTTCCGGCTTTTTCTGGAGCCGCCGCCGATTTCGCTTTACTCACTTAAAGCGAAAATAACTCCCTTTAAAACGATAAGCTTCTCGTCAACGTAATCAACATTTTCTACGCATTAGACACCTCAGCGCCATTACCGTTCCTAATCCGTCAATCTCCAAAATTAAGACGCGGCGTATTAGGCCATCTGCACTCAATTGATAAGGACCGTTTTATTATTGAAGGAGAAGAAGGAATCGACGTCGTTATAGTCGTTGGTCGTGAAATCTTGGAAACCTTTTTCGTGTTGAAAAATAGGAGGAAGAATAAGACATGTAACGAGAAGTAACTTCTCATGATTTAGATCAGCGAGGAGTTAAGATGGTGGACTGGTAGCGGTAGTGTTGGGTAGGTAAAAGAGAGATGATTTGTTTAAAAAAAAAATTTAGGGTTAGAGTTCAGGGAAATTACAAGGTTACTTTATTTTTTAGTTACTTTGTTTTCACTTTACTATTATCACCATTAGACAAAAGTGTATTAAATCATCCAATGGTGGTTATTAACAAAGTAATAATTACTTTCTAAAAATTAAAGTAACTATAGACTATACCTAGAGTTTAATTATTTTTTTAAATTTTTACTATTTAATTAATAAATGGCAGCATTGTAAATTTTAATGCCATACAGGGTTAGAGTTTATTGTCTGTCGTTCCAACTTAGCACATTTAATACACGTCAGCTCGCGTGTATTACAAGCGTTAGATTTGTGCAGCTCAAATGTTAAATAGGTCCTAAATAAAAGTTTAGATGTTATATTGGTTACAATGAAAGTTAAGAGGTGTAATGGGTCAAAAGGGTAAAGTTTAAAGGTGAAATAGAGCATTCTGCCATCTATGACAACGAGGCAATTCACCGAACATATTAGAAGCGCTCATGGGGGTCTGTTCAAAATATTCAATCTTTTTAGAAAAAAAAAAAGAATAAACAAAAAGGGTAATAGCTTTAAGATTGAATCTTGAACAACTAACTTGATAAAGAATGAATGATAATAATACTAAATAAATTGCACATTATCATTCAAAGAATGATTGACCAGGCGGGAAGGAAGGTTCAAAGAAATTAATTTACAATGCATGTTTGGTTTCTTGTAAATTATCATTCAAAGGATGACAAGGTGGGCTCAAAGAAATTTATTTTAATACTCATCACTTTGAGTATGTCAGTCCTGCGTTGTTAGTCTAATGGTTAAAATATCACCCAACATCTAATCTCATTCAAAATTAAAATTTTTCTTGTGATAATAATTAAAAGAAAAAATTAATGTAAATATGTCAAATTAGCATTAAAAATAAAAATAAAAATTTAAACAGTTAATGAAAAAAATAGTTGATAAATATTAAAAATTTATCAAGTACTTATTTTTAAATCTCACCTATATATAATGTATTTATTAAATAAAAAATAACTATTTGGTCTCTTGGTCTATTGAACTAAACACTCTTCAAATATAATTATATATAGATAGATATAATTAACAATAATGGCAGTTAGTTAACTTAGAAGTATTTTAATGATTGTTTTCTGAATACAATAGTTGTTAAAATCATGCTTTCATTAATTTATAAAATTATTTTATTTTTATTTTTTAAAAAAATATCTTGTAGCTCATTAGTATGTTTAAATTAAGAGGCAAAATCACATTGTTAAATTACAGTAGGATGATGGCACTTGGGTGGATGATGTTGATGGGTTAGGTAATGTGGCTCTCTCATATTTTAATTCTCTTTTTACTGATTCGGATGATGTTGCTATGTCGGATATTTCTTACTTGGATGCTAGAGTCACTGCAGAGGATAATATTGCTTTTACTGCCCCTTTCACTGTTGATGAATTCCGCACTGCAGTCTTCCAAATGAACCCTGATAAGTCTCCTAGACCGGATGGTTTGAATCCGGCATTCTATCAGCATTTTTGGAATGATATTGGAGGTGATGTTTTTCAAGCTTGCACTACATGGTTAGATTCTTGCTCCTTTCCTATGTCTCTTAATGATACTACTATTGTTTTAATTCCAAAGATTGAGCAACCCCAAACTATGAAAGATTTGAGGCCTGTTTCTCTTTGCAATGTTCTTTATAAAATTGTGGCTAAGGTTCTTGCAAATTGGCTGAAGATTGTTTTGCCTAGAATTATTTATGATGAGCAGTCAGTGTTTGTTCTTGGGAGAGCTATCACAGATAATGTTATTACTGCTTTTGAGATCATTCATAGTATGAAGACAATGACAATGGGTAAAAAAGGAGCTATGGCTTTTAAGATTAATATTGGTAAAGCCTATGATCGGATTAGATGGTCTTATTTAGAGGTTGTGCTTCTTCGTTTAGGTTTCGATTCAAAATGGATTAGCTGGATCATGCTTTGTGTGACTTCTGTTGTTAACAATGTTGCTAGTAATGGTAATGAAGTTGGCCCTATCCACCCTTTCAGAGGATTGAGGTAGGGGGATCCGTTATCCCCTTATTTATTTCTTTTATCTGCGGAAGGGCTCTCTGCCTTGCTTAAACAGGCTGAGAGAAGGGGGGACATCCATGGTTTCTGTAAAGACCCAAATTTTTATTTATAAATATTAAATGTGGATTATCGAGTTTTAATTATAATTTTATTTAATTAGTGTTAAATGTATTGTTAATAAAATCTTATTAATTTTTAAGAGTATAATATATGAGTATAATTTATGTATTTATATATATGTATATTTAAGTATGTGTGTGTACTCGTGTAAGAGATATTTTATTTTTAAAATGTTAAAATTGTACTTTTGTACTTTATTATTATTAAATTTGATCATTATTTTATTCTTATTAAAAAAAAGTAAGTTAAAATCGTTTTTTTTTTTTTTTGCCAATTCTTCTTCTTCTTCTTCTTCCCTTCTCCCCCTCACGCCACCACCCACTACCCAGCCACCGCCAGACCACCGGACAGCCCATGTCGCCGCCAACAGCCACTAGCCGACGTCCTCAGCTACTCCTCCTCCCCCGGCGACCACCCTTTCTTCTCGTCTCCCCGTTTTTCTTCTTCGGCCGAACAAGGAGGGAGCTTGCCGACGACAATTCTAACCACCCCATGACACAACGCCGGTCTCTTTTGAAAGCTCTCCTCATGCGCTTCTAAAGTCCTCAATCAATTTCAATGTATAAAGCCGGTAACTACTCCGATTTGTAGAATTTGATTTTAGGTATTTTTAGTTAATTTCTGAAATTGAGCTTGAATTAGATTTCATTAGCTATAGTTGTTTTGGGATTAATTGTGTTTAGAGATTGTGAGCTATCTAAATATGATTTTTATTTATTTTTCTGAAAATTTTGGATTTTCCGAGTCTCGGGTTATTGTTCATGTTACTGTTCCGAACCCGGGGTATTTTGATATTTTTATTAAATTCTATAAATTATATAGATTAAACTTTGTTAAGGAAGTTTTGTGAAATTAGTTGTGGAATTTAAGATATAAATTTTTTTT
>CATIWK010210353.1:0-12366 GCA_949634005.1 Mallotus japonicus
TGCAATAATTAGCAGTGTTTTAGAGCAGCCTATTTCAGTTCCACCACCACCTCACAGCCAATAAGCTTTTGAGCAAAAGAGCGAACTCGTCTACGAACACTTTCGGCACCTATTCTGTCCCAGCATTTGCTTAATCTCTGTAAAGAGGATGTGGAAAATCTTTACGTTTAAATGCAAGAATTACGTTTTTTTTTTGACGTTTGGGTTAGTGAGTGGGACCCACTCTTTCATAACAGCAAAAGAGTTCTTGATTTGTGGGTCCCCTATGCCACATAACCTCCTCTTAAGAGAACAAAAAAATGGGTGTGTTATTTGTTTCATTTTTTAAACGTTGATGGTGTTTAAAAACCTTAAATAACGTTGATGGTAAATGTGCACTTAGGTCAAAACTTCGGTGGTGTATTTGCACCTTTTCCCTTTTCTTTTTTACTTCTCATTTTTCTTGAAGAAATATATAATATTTAGGGTGGAGATTTTTGCACTCCACCCATTGATTTTTGCACTCCATTTTTATTTTTTTAGAATTATAAATTACATAATTATCCTCTATTGAAACTTTTTTATTCCTTTATTAATTACAATTACTAAACTACCATTTTTTTTTGTTCATTTTCCTTCCAAATTCATTGTTTGATGTTTGACATTTTAAAACTACTTGTAATTGATTTTTTTTTTGCATAAATAAAATTTAAAATAATTATTTATTTTTTTTATAAGTACTCTTTAACTTTTAACTTATCTTGATTTTCAAATTTGTACCAATTATAGTAAATAAAATTTAAATATCATATGCACATAATTTTATTTTTTTATTTTTATCATCATCTTTTAACAAATAATTTAGAAATCAAATTATGTGATTAAAAAATCATTATAAAAAATTCAACAATAATTCATCATATAAAAAGTATTCATAAATTCAATGAATAGAGCTAAAATAAATTTACATGCAATTTAAATAAAATATATCCCAAGAAATACTCTAATTAGATTACACTACGAAAAGTCCATTTGATAAAAAAAAAAATATAGCACTTTCTTTTTTCTATTATTAATATGTTATAACACTTGTCTTAAAAATTAAAATTACAACAATTTTTATATGATGAATTTTCATTAAATTTTTATAATATATCTTTTTAATCATGTGATTTGATTTTTATATTATTTTTTATAAAAAATATATGATAAGAAAAATAAAAATAAAATAATGTGCATATGATATTAAAAAACTGTTCATAAAAAGTGAAAAAAATTGTTATTTTTTTATAATTGGTGCAAGTTTTATAATTGTTTAAACAAATTAAAAGGTAAAGAGTACTTATAAAAAATAATTGACTATGCTAAGTTTTTTAATTGTAAAAAAAAAGGCAACCTCAAGTGCAAGTAGTTTTATTATTTAAAACATTAAATAGTAAATTTAGATAAAAAATTAAAAAGAGTATAGTTTGAGAATATTAGTTAATGAAAAAATAAACATTCTAAACAAAGGGTAATTATGTAACCTGAAATTTCAAAAAACAATAAAAGGAGTGTAAAAATAAATGGGTGGAGTGCAAAAATCCCCACCCAAGATGAAAATGTAAATTAAAATTTAATTAGCGAGATAGAGAGAGATGAGTTGTTAATTACCATAGCATAACACCATAAACAACAGAGAGTTTGGTGAACTCCCAAAGACTAGAAAATACAGTGCAACTCAACAAAAATTGTCACGTTATACTATCACGTCACCTTCTTCATAAGATTGTTGACCATAATTTTACTTTACCTTTTTATCCTTTTACACTCAACCTTATAAAAGTATATATAGTCAATAGTTTTATGAAGAAGATGACGTGATAATATGATATAATAATTTTTATTGAGTTGGACTATGATGTGGCAATTTCAGTGTGCCTATCATTTAAATTAGCAGGAATTATTTTGTGTAAATTCTCTATGTAATTATCAATATTTTGTAACAAAAAATATATAAATTAAAGTTATTGAACCAAAATGAAATTTAGTGAAACGTTTGGTGATCTCCAATACAATTTATCTTGATTTTCAATAAACGAATAATTTATCTTTGGGAAAATCATTGGTTCTATCCTAAACTTTAAGTCAATTATCAATTGAATCCCACTTTGAAAGTCATTTCAATTTGCTCCTTCAACTTTACGAATTGTCAATTCTATTCAACTTTATTTGAAGGACCTAATTGTATCTTTAAAAATTACTTTTAGATCCTTATAAAATAAATTTATCGCTTATTAATTTTTTTGTCCTCTTTTTCCTATAAGAAAAAAAATAAAATTTAAAGAAAATATTTTTAAATTTTAATTTTTCACTCTTAATATAAATTTAAAAATTAATTTCTAAATGTTTTCATAAATGTTTAATTTTCACTAAAAATCCTTAAGTTTTAAATATTTTAAAATTTATTTCTCAACTTTCAACTACATTATTTAGAATTTTTTCTAATAGATATCAAACAAAAAAAGTATTAAATAAAAAAGAGAGAATTTTGAGATACTAAAAATATTAGTCAATAATATAAAAAATAGTTATTCAGAAAATATGAAAAAATTAAAAAAATTAAAATTTATTATTATTATTATTATTAGTGATAGTTAAAAGTGCTTACTTTATTTATTTTTATTTTTATTTTTATTAATATTAGTCTATATAATAAATTAATTCACAAGTTATCACTTTTTTCTTATTATTTTTTGATTGATACATAAAAAGTTAAAATTTCATGTAAAAATTTTAAAATTAATTTAAAACTTTATTTCAAAAATGGTAAAATTGAAAATATTTTTCAAATTTTATTTTTCTTAAAAAAAAGAAAAAATTGAATAAGTGTCAAATTTATTTTATAGGGATCTAAAAGTAATTTTTAAAAATACAATTAGATCCTTCAAATAAAAATAGGATAGAATTGACACAATTTATAAAGCTGAAGGAGCAAATTGAAATGACTTTCAAAGTATGATTTAATTGATAATTGACATATAGTTGATGATAGAACAAATCATTTTCCCTTTTTTTTTTCTCTCAAAAAAATTATATCAATTTATCATATCAACTTTTCAAATTTTTTCAATTATATTCATCCTTCTATTAAAGATCTAAATGTAATTTAAAATTATTATAAGATCCTTTTAAAATTCAGTTGTCCACTTAAATCAATTTTCATTTTCACAAAAAAAATAAATCATAAAAAGACGCAATTGATGAGTTTATTGAAAAATAGAAAAAAATTAAAATTATTTAATGAGTGTATTTGATATAAATAAAATTTATAAAATATTATATAATTTATTTGAAAAATTAAGTTTATTGTGTTTACTCTCAAATTTTAAATTTATTAAATTACTTATAATCAAATAATTAAAATTCTAATAAAATAGCTTGAATTTACATATTAAGTCAAGTGCTATTTTATCTATATTGTTCATAAAATAAAATGCTAATTTTTCATTTTTATTTTTAAACTACATTTTTTCCTTTATTTTATCATGTAATATTTGGTTAAATTGATTTTTTTTCAAATAAAATATTAGTTCAAAGTTTAAATTTATATAAAATATAATATGATAAAATATAAAATTTATTTGAAATAAATTTTATAAAATATCCATTTAAATCAAATACATAAAATCAATAGCAAATAAATTATATTCAAAATTTATTTAGAAGTGCAACAGATCTCTTAATGAAATTGAACCATGAATGAATCTAGTGGCTAAATTTGCTCATTAGTTAGATATTTTTATGGCATAGTTTAAGAAAATAAAGAAAAAGATTCCAATGAGAAAATATTTTTGAAAAGCATCTTATAATAATTTTTTAAATTACATTTAAATTTTATTATAAAATTGAATATAACTGAAACAAATAAAAAAAATTGATATGATAAAATTGAATCAGTAATTGAAGAATAGTTGAGGATAAATGAGAGCATTAACCAAAAAGAGATGATATATATATGAAATTTTGATGGTATTATAATTAATATTATTTTTAAATTATTTATTAAATATTTCCATTTTTTTTACAGTAATTGAAGATAAATGAGAGCATTAACCAAAAAGATATGATATATATGAAATTATGATGGTATCATAATTAATATTATTTTCAAACTATTTATTAAATATTTCCATTTTTCTACTCGTTTGAATCATTTATACATTAGTTAAGTTGAACTATTAATCATTTTTCATATTATTCTCGCCTAAAAAATTAAAATATAAAAACCTAGTGTACGTGGAACTCTAACATGTTTTTTTTTTCTTGCGTATTTATGGAAATAATATTGATTAACAATTAATTAATTAATTAATTAAGCGGCAACAAGTTGGCATCTTCCAGTGAAAATAATAATAATAATAATAAAAATTAAAGGCATTATCATATTATTTGATTCTATATGGTAGCAACTATCAAGTCACAAATTGATTAATCTTCACTTGCAAAATCAAGATTCACTTGCATTTGCTAATTAGCCTCTGCGTCTCTTCCTCATCACTTAACTTCTGACCATTTGTGTACATGCATGGTTGCTCTCTCTGCCTGCAAATCCCGCATGAAATTGGTCCCAATTAGTACAATTTCAATTCAAGTCTCACACAAGTCTTTAGAAGAAATGCTATAGAGTTACCTCTGTGTCCCAATCACATCGAATGGTAATGATAGCCAATATCAAGGTCTGAATTGCTGTTCCTCCAAAAATCATTCCAGCCCAAATTCCCTGTAGTCGTGTTCAATTTTTGAGTTATATTACAATTACCATGACATTGACATACATTAATTGGCAAACGTTAACACTATTTGGCACCTAGTTCCAGGAGCTGAAATACTATGAAAGAGGAGGTCCATTCACTAGTAGATAAAACATCAATTTCCCTTCATATGTGATTGTAAATTAACTTCATTAGAACTAGTACTGTTTTTTTTTTATTGATAAGAAAACAAATTTATAATATCTTTTTTTTTATATACAATTATTTAAGGTATGTGATAGCCAAGAATCAATTAATCTGAGTTTAGCCAAACAGAACTGTGAGGGGAACAAAAGTTTTCTAACACTTATTTATCTATTAATAGAATTTTAACTCAACATTTTATTTAAATGAATTCAAATTTTTTTGCCACTTAAACTAGCATCAAATGTTGGTAAATTTATAAAATGTATTTTTAACATATAACTACTAACATACTATTATTATTATTTATTATAAAAAACTCTAATAAAATATTTTGAATTATACACCTTAAATACCAATAACCATTGGGATCAACTATTAGGGAGTCATTTTTGTTTAAGTTGGATCTCAGGTTCTAGTTCTAACGTATGTAGTCACATTAAATTAGTTATTAGAAGATTTTTGTCATTTTTATGATCCTACCTAGATCGAACCGGAATACACTCTCTAGGATCATGCTCTGCAACTATTAGGTAGCTAGTTTCATATTGAATAAAGCTTGTTTAGAATGTGAACTGAAATGTTCATAACAAATTTACTTTTTCAATGTACAGGGGAGGGGGAATGGGGATCCGAATCCCTTCCTTCTACATATGTCTTGCCCTGTTGATGGATGGTGAGCTATCTCCCTCCTTTAAAAATTTTTAAATTTATGGAAAATTATAAAAAAATTAAAAAATTATTAAGTGTATTAAAAATTTTTAATTCTTTTTTATTAAATGTATATTGCTTGATTGTAAAATTTTTAAAATTTTAAAAACTGTTAGATGTATAAAATATATTTTCAACTTTTCTTTGAGTTTTTAAAGAATATTAAAAAATGTTTTTATAAACTTAAAATTTTAAAAAAATTAAAAATTCATAAATGTATATTTTAAAAGTAATTTCATCAATTCTCATTATTATTTAGACTAATTTTTATTAATTAATGTTAAAGTGAAACTTTTCTTTGATTTTTAAAATTTAATCATGCTTTGTAGCTATTAGATAGCTATTTTCATATTGAATAAAGCTTGTTTAGAATGTGAGTCGAAGTGTTCATAACTTTTTTTTTTTTTTTTATCTACAGAGAAGGATATATAACATGCCCCGCGGACGGGATGGCAAACCATCCCCCTTGTACAATTTACCCCTATTTTATACTTTTTTTGTTATTGGATTAATTAATAAGTAAAATTTAAGAAAACGTACCATAACTCCAAGATTTAACCACCAACCCATTAAGAATCCGAGTGGAACTCCAATCAAATAGTAGCAACCCAAGTTTATGTATGCTACGTACTTTTGCCATCCAGATCCCACAGCCACCCCTACAAATTAAGGAAGATTATTATTAAGTTAATCACTAAGCTTAACTAGTGACATTTAGCATGATAGAGCCAGATGGTGTCACTACTCAGTGAGTAAAAAGCTAGCTTGTGGTTGATAACAGAAATGGGAACAAAAAATAGTATACCAGAGAGAATTGGTTGAACGCTGTTGAGCAAAACAGTAAAGGCCAAGAGGATTGAAAGCTGGTGGACTGCTTTAATTACAGGTTCACTTGAAGTGAATATCAAAGCCAAATTATCATGGAACAACATTATCAAAACCCAGAAGAAAAGCCCTATTATAGTTGACGTCGTCACTGATACTATTGTTGCAAACTTTGCTCCTTTACCATTCCCAGCTCCTAGCTCATTTGAAACCCTTACTCTGCATTATTATTCACCAACTCAACCATTATATATAGTATGTAATACCATATACACCATGTATACAGCTGCTGCAAATTATTTGGAAAACTCACATCAAACATATCTAATTCTTGCATTCAATTGTCACTTGTATATTTCTTTTTTTTTTTAGCAAGTCACTTGTATATTTCATGAATAGCTAGCTATTCATATTATTATGGAAATTTTTTGTCTGTTCTAAATCTATTGCATCAAATAGTAAGATTCATAACACATAAGCACATACTTTATTTTTATCGAGCAGTTGTAAAATATTTAAAATATAAGTCGAAAATCGTGGGTGTAATAATACAATTTAAGCAAAAATCTTCCTATAATTAATATAATTTATGGCATGGTGTATTGGATGAAGAAATTCACAATATTGTTATTGCAAGAATGTGCATAATTCAATTATGTTTTCTCCTACCAACTAATAAAAAATTTATTAGTTTAATTATCTTCAGTTCAAAATCTATTTTTGATAATCAGCCTTTTTTTTACTATTCAAATTCTAATTCTCTTTACAATTAATTTCAAAATTATTGATTTTATAAATCATAAAAAATCATTTGAATTTCTTACAGGTTTTTTGTGAGTGTGTATAGAGGTTTTGGTTTTGTCACTTGTTTCATTTCAGTGGATTTTTTTGCTTACTTTCAAATGTTAATAACTTTCTATAATACTTTTTTTTAGTATTGACAAAAAACAATATTTGAATTATATATTTTTTTATCTGAAT
Organism: Mallotus japonicus; assembly: GCA_949634005.1. Classification (NCBI taxonomy): domain Eukaryota; kingdom Viridiplantae; phylum Streptophyta; class Magnoliopsida; order Malpighiales; family Euphorbiaceae; genus Mallotus; species Mallotus japonicus. The sequence goes on from CATIWK010210353.1 coordinate 7,434, forward strand.
TATCGACATTCAGAATTTAGTGAATAACAAGTACAGATTTATCAGGATATGCATCTAATATTTTACACCTAACATAGGAAAACGACTTTGAATTATAATTAGAAATGAAAACTGTCTTGTCTAAGATAATAATACAAGATGCATATCTTATTCGTAAAAAAGAAATGCACATCCTATCATTAAAACATTAGTCTACCATTATCATTGAATTCCCTATTTTAATTTGATTATTATTTATTGATTACGATGATTATATAAGAAATAATTCTGGTTGATTAAGACTTGTAAAAAATTATGATCATATGAATTGACTAAATTTAATATTATTATTGAAACTTTTTTTTTTACATTTGATGTTTTCGGTGAGTATTTGGTAGACTCGTAAAGAGTAAAATTTTTTTAGTACATGATTTTTTTTTATATGTGACTCAAAATCTTAATTAACGAAATCTAAATTTTTTTTTATTATTTGGACTAATAGATAGTGATATTATTGAAACTTAATTTTTTTTAAATTAAATTTTTATATAATATATTTTATGCTTAAAACCTACTTAGAGGAAAAATATGTTGTGTGACTAGTGAACACTTGACTAGAAAAGAAAAGAAAAGAAAAAGTTGCAGAAGCTCATTTTGGATTTAATATTTTATTATATTGAATTATGAGTACAATAATTGTCCAGAAAAAGAATTATGAGTACCACAAATTAACAAGATGACAACAGCCATGCATTTAAAAGGATAAAAATTTTCTGATTGAAAATGGGCACTGTCCTCCACTTGGTCTAAATTCAGGTGTCAGTTGGGCACAATCAAATAGGGTTTAGACATTGTCCCCATCAAAGCAAGCTCCATACCATTTATATTTTTTTTTGAAGCCCCACCCCATTTATTTTTAAGAATACCAAATTGCCAAATCATTTCTATGAACTGATTGCATTTATTATTGTGTGGGATAAATAATTATCATTGTCTTTTTTTTTTTAATCAATTAGCATTGCTTGTTATAAAAGCACACAGCATGATAAATTTTTTTCTATTAAATTAAAGTATAAAAACAATTTTTAGGTTTATTTAAAATGATTATAATTGTTTATTTCAATGAATTACATTTATTGGCTATAAAATTTCTAAAGTATGATAATAATTTTTATTTTTAAAAATTAAAGAGTGTGTAAATTATTTTTTAAAAGTTATATTATTTTCTCCAGCTGAAAAATTATATTATCTTTGATATATTTTTCTTATTTTTATCTAGTTATCTCCTTCTTGTTAATTATTTTTTTTAGTACTTCGAATTAGTATTATGCAATTTTAATTGATTCTCATTTTTGAAGAATTGAAAATTTTCTTTCACATATTTGATATTCTGCAGAGAAAAGTCATAATCTTTATGTCAATTAGTCAACCAAGTCAAGATTTTTCAAAAATTTTAAAAATTAAATTTATTTTTTTTTCAAGTGTTCAATATATGAAATATTTACTTAATTTTTTTTTTGAATCATGATTAAAAATTTGTTAAGCAATGCATGAATATTCAAAAGAGGTAGAGGAGATACCTAAAAAAGAAAAAACGATCACGCCTAAATTGTTATATAATTTGAAATAGAAAAATTTAATTATTACATAATTTAAAATAAAGAAGAAAATCTAATAATTGAAGAATTTGAAATAGATAAGAAATTAACTTTAACAGGATTTGCAATGATGATAAAAAACAAATACAAACAAATGACCTTTTGATGTCTACAAAAGATTTACAAATTCTATATATTATTATATAATTGCGTGCATAGCAGAGACATTTTTGAATAAAAAAACTCTATATTATATATGCATATTGACCTTATCATATAATAATGGACCCAGCTAAAAAAAAATAATGGATAATTGAGAACTTTAGGGTTAATTTAGTTGAATTAAAGTGTACCAATAATAGAAATCTAAGGCTTAATTAAACTATAAATGCTAAAGCAGAAGAAGCCAAAATGGAAAAGAATACTTACCCGGTGGCTGCAAAGAATGCCAGAGGTATCATCAATTCCCAGCCATTGATGGTCATGCTGCCAAACCAAAAAAAAATCATTGATGCTAGTCCAAATATGTGTACCAAAACATTCAAGAAGTGGTAATTAATAATAACACAAGAAGGTAGATATTCAATTTAATTTTGGCAGTTTTTTAGTCGATAATTATATAAAATTTAATTATTTTAGAGTTCAAATAAATTTTAATATTGTTATTAATAAATTTAATTTTTTCGGTGTTTAATTAATTACATGAGTCCGATTATTTTGAAGCTCAATAAACTTTAGTACTTTTTTTAACCAAATTTAATACGTGCATCTATTCATGCAAATTTATCCATTAGATTACTTCATATCTTTGAAAAATAAGAATTATAATAATTCAATTATTTTTAATTATTTTTGAAATCATACCATATGGACAAGGCATCAACGGCAATCTTTGCATTCTCCAGATTCCCAGTCATCACGATGAGAATTCTGTAATACCAATTCTCCAAGCTTTTATAACACCAGCCAAAAATAAATGGTAAGATATAAAATAAATGAAATACGTCCGATCGGACCAAAGCCAGACCACAATCTTTTCTTCCTTTTTTTTTTTTTTTTGAATGATAAGAAGGAAAAAAAAATTTATGGTGAGTGATTAAGAGATAAGAGTTGTTGATTACCACAGCATGACACCAGAAGCAGCTGAGAGTTTGGTGAATTCCCAAAGACCAGAAAAGGCTTCAATGGAGAAACCTGTCCAGGTAAGAGGGCAACCACCACAAATGGTGTAACCAAAATGCCCAAACACAAGAACCCACCAAGAAAAATTCACTGTCATCGCAGTTCCAATAATGCCAAGCTTAAATGTGTACACAAACAACCAACTGACAATCACATGCACCACCAGAGCAGCTAAAGAAATCCATGCCGTCACTGCATTCTTTAGCTGGCTTTGCAGGAATCTCTGTAATGGAAACTGAAAAGCGAAGCTGAAGTGAAGTGGTATCATACACATAGACACAATCCCTGATAGCTCTGCTATATCGTCTGGTTGTCCCAATAGCTTCAAGACTGGAGTGGCGAAGAAATATAGGGGCAAAAGCAAAACACAACACAAGAATAATACAATCCATGATCGCTGCATATACACTCCCAACATGTGGTATTTTTTGGCCCCAAATGCTTGCCCACATAATGTTTCCAATGCACTAGCCATTCCCAACTGATCATAGCAGGAAAAAAGTTAGAATTAAAGAGAAATTTAAAGAAGAAAATTAATAAAAAAAATTACAATCATCAACCTATTTAAGCTTTCACTTTGCTATAAGGTTTTAGATGTACGTATTAAATTGAAATATAAACTCATTTAGTCTTAATATTTAACTGTATTAACATATAAAATATTTTTCACAAGAATATAGAAAAGAGAGGGATGGTACCAAAAGACCGAAGTCGAACCCTACAACGACATTATTGGCAATGGAAATGGCAGCAAGTTCAAGATCACCCAAGTGACCTGCAAAAGCTTGAGTGATAACAAGCATGGAATAAGAGGCAAGGCGGCTAAAGATTGCAGGCCCAACAATCTGCCATAACTTCTTTGATTCAACCCAAATTTTTCTTGAAAGCTTCTGTTCCAAACAATCATCTTCTTCAAATTTAGGATCAAGATCATTTAGTAGAGGAACCTTAGATTCCTCTACTGCACCGTTACTTGACATGGGATTGTGGGCGTATAACAAACGCACACAGAGCAAGAGAAAGATATAGAAGTTTCAAAGGCGGTTCTCTTGCTCTGATCTTTAACTAAGAATTTAATTATGTCCACATGGCACGAGTTAAGTTACCCATATATATACACAGACAAAAACATGACTGAGTAGAGCAAAGATGATTAATTAGTCACGTCTTCTCTTTTAACCCTTCGTATCTATGCACACATCCAATTGTTGGCCCAATAGCCAACTCTTGCTCTTCTAGCAATTAAATCAAAAACGAAATTGAGCTGCTGATGATGGCCCCAGAGAAACCGACCTCTCTTTGGCTTATAGTTAACGAAGGAGAAAAAACAATAATAATAAATAATCTGCATTCACACAAAAAAATCGTGTAGGTCATTGCACACGGAAGCTGACTGTAACCATTCATGTATGTTGATTGTAAACCATTTTATAATTGATATCTGCTGGGACTATATAGCAATCCCCATGAGTCCCATTTTTTCCCCAAGCCAGGGGAAAATTACCTGCTGCTCATGATTAACTTATTACAAAGGGAAGGTTGCGTCGCGTATTTCCGTTTTAAGAATATATAATAATTACTATTACCCCCTGAGGTTAAGGTCTAATTACTAGTCCGTCCCTTCTGTTTCAAAAATTAACTAAAAATCCCTTTAATTTTGATTCGTTAAACAATTTCCCCCTTCTGTTAAAAAGTGTAAGAATATTCTTGAAATATGCTGTTAGTTAAAGGTCAAATGTCAATATTTCCAAAAATACCCTTAAATTTTCAAACTAAACTTAATTTAATTAAAATTAAAATTTACAAATATTTTTAAAAATAAAATGCAAATATTTTTATATTGTAACAATGTAAAAAATGTAGGATTTAAAAAAATTAAATATGTATTTTATAATATTTAATTTTAATAAAAATTTTTATTAAATTTCAGTTTAGTTTAATTTGATTTGATTTAATTAAATCATAGCTTAAAATTGAAAACAATAATTTAATTAAAGGTGGTATAATACTACAAATTTAACAAGATGAGAATAAATATATTATATTATATATTTCAATTAATTATATATATATATATAATTAATTGAAATAAAAAAATATAATATATTTATTCTCATCTTGTTAAATTTATAGTATTATACAACCTTTAATTAAATTCTTGTTTTCAATTATAT
>CATIWK010210383.1:0-11280 GCA_949634005.1 Mallotus japonicus
TGTTAGTTTACTTATTTAAATTAATTATATTGCTGCGTTTTTACTTTGCCTTTCCATCTAAGTATTTGCTCGGTTAATATAAAATACACAAATTCCCAGTGTTCGACACCCTACTTACTCTATACTAAGTCTTAGAGACTACGGTATTATAATTTGACCCGCTTCACTCACACCCAATACAACTAAGAGAGAGAAGAAGTAGAAAGAGAAGAAAAAGAAGCTAGAGAAGAGACTCCATTGAAGACCCACAAGCTTCTTGATAACAATCTCCTTCTTCCTTCCTTTTTAGAGAATTATTTTGTTAATATATTGGGTTGTATTTGAATATTGAATGATGGATTTAAGAGCCATATTTGGCTAGTTTATTTATGTTGTTGGAATTTTGAAAACCCATTTGATTTAAGTTCATCTAATAGATCTTGTTCCTGTTTATAAATTGCATATTGTGTTTGTTGAGCATGTTGAATGTTGTATTCTGGCCAAATGCAACCCTCGTTTAGTTCTATACATTGAGAAATGGTAGATCTAATAGACCCATAAATGCATGTTGAATTAATCAATGATTTGAGAGAGCTTGATTTAATCAAATCCTTTATAAGTTTACTTAATGCCTTGTATATTTGATGTTGTCTAATTTTTATGGTGATGATAAGAATTAAGCCATAACTTTGAGATTTAATTAATGCATGCTTGTAGAGTCTAATATTACTTAAGATAAAGTGTTAGATAAATCATGAAAACTTGAGGTGTGCAATTAACCTGAATAGATCTATTATTTGACTTAATGATAATGTGGTGTACATCCTCCCAACAACATGGTTTCCATATTGATTCATTTCCTTATTAATTAGTTGGTGATAGTTTTCCTTTCACTTTATTATTTGTTTGTTATTTTAGTTATTTCATAGTTTCTATCCAAATTACATTGAGAATCTCTAAACAAATACAATTAGGACTAATACGTGATTAGTATCAATCCTCATGGGAACGATACTTCTCTCATCACTTTATTACTTGTCGACCCATATACCGACATTATTTTGCATTGCAATTGAGTGGCAACAACAATTTTTTAGCACCTTTGCCAGGGATTGAGCAACTAATATCATAATTAGTGATAGTTCTTTTGGATTAGAGCAATTTTATTGTTGTGTTCTATTTTTAATTCTGTTCTACTCTGTTTTTAGGTACTGATTTATTGTTTATGCATAATACTATATGAACTCGGACTAAACCATTGGTTTTCATCCCGAACTTGTCTAGATTTGAGAAAGAAAATCACAGGAGATCGAAGAGTGCAACTAGAGAAATGACAGAGAAACAAGGAGCAGCTGAAAGAACTCTCTTAGAGTTTGCCATGCCGGGTTTATAAGGTGCTCAACAGAGCATAACAAAACCGAACATATAAGTAAACAACTTTGAGATAAAACCAGCGCTATTGCAAATGATTTAATCCACTGTTCAGTTCCACGGACTTGCCTCTGAGGATCTAAATGCTCATATCGTAAATTTTTTAGAGATTTATGATACTTTTAAATACAATGGTATGTCCGATGATGCTATTTGCTTGAGACTTTTCCCATTTACACTCAAGGATAGAGCAAAGGCATGGCTTAATTCGTAGCCACCAGCTTTGATCACATCTTAGGATCTTCTTGCAAAGACAATTCCAGCAAAGTATTTCCCACTTCCAAAACGGCCAAGATTATCAAGGACATAATTACATTTCATCAATACAAAACGAAGTCCTTGTACGATGCTTGGGAGAGGTTTAAGGAGCTGTAACGAAGTTGTCCACATCACGGTTTGCCAAAGGATGTGCTTATATATACTTTTTACAACAGAGTGATGAGGTCTATAAGGGATACAATTGACGCAGCTGCTGGAGGTTCTCTTATGTGCAAGACAGTAGATGGAGTTTTTGAATTATTAGAAGAAATGGCCAACAATAATTTTCTTTGGCCATCTAAGAGACAAATACCTCCTAAGCAAGGTGGAAGCATAGGAGTTGATATGGTCACATCACTACAAGTTTAAATTGCTACACTTTCAAAGCAAATTGGTGATCTAACTTCAAAGGGTAATACTCTTTCCTCTATTTCTAGTGCACCTTGTGAGTATTGTCATATGGTTGGTCATTCTACTCTTGAATATGGTTTTGTGAATAACAATGTATTTGGAGATAATATGCTTGATAATTGCAGCTATGTTGGAAACCAATTTCAACCAAGGAAAACCAACAACCCTTTCTCCAATACTTATAATTAAGGATGGAGAAATCACCCCAATTTCTCATAAAGTAACAATCAAAACTCTCAAGAAATTTTAAATCAGTTTCCTAAGCCACCACAACCACTCGGATTTCAACCATAACTAAGCAATGATAGATTGATAGCCATGGAGACAAATCTTCATAAATTCTTTGATGTTGTCACCTCAAAGATGACCAATCAAGAGGATAATCAGAAGAGAATGGAAGCAAAGTTTGACCAAATTATCGAGAATCATTCTTCTTTAATTCATAATATTGAAGTTCAATTGGGACAATTGGCAAATGTTGTTGCAACAAGAGCTCAAGGACACCTACCGAGTAATAGGAAGGTTAATCCTAAGGAACAAGTGAAAGCCATCACCTTAAGAAGTGGCAAGGAACTTTAAGGTCTTAAATAAGTCCCATTGAAGGCTGATGATGGCAAGGAAAATCTAGAAATAACGAGTGAAGAAGTTCAAGAGAAGGCTAAAGAGAAGCAAGTTGAGAAGCCCCCTATCATTGACACTTCTAAATATGCTCCAAGGCTTCCATTTCCTTTGAGATAAAGAAAGATGAATGAGGATGAGAAAAAGGTTCACAAAATTTTTGGAAACATTCAAACAATTAGAGCTAAAGTTACCTCTTTCTGAAGCACTGAACGAGATGTCAAAGTATGCCAAATTCCTCAATGACATCATCACCAATAAGCGAAAGTAGGAGGACAATAAGATGATGCCTTTGACGGAGACTTGCAGCTCCATCATTTCAAGGAAAATTCTAGTTAAACTCAAGGATCCAAGGAGTTTCACTATCTCTTGTGTTGTTGGTTCTCAAGAGTTTCCTAAATGCTTATATGATTTAGGTGCTAGTATCAATCTAATTCCACTTTCATTTTTCAGGGAATTAAATATTGGAAATGATATCAATACAAATATGACATTTCAACTAGCTGATCAGTCTATCAAGAAGCCATTTGAAGTAGTTGAAGATGTGCTTATCAAAGTGGATAAACTATGTTCCCGGTTGATTTTATGATTTTGGATTTTAAGCAAGACAAGAATTATCCTCTCATTCTAAGGAGACCATTTCTCAACATCGGAAGAGCACTTATTGATGTAAATAAGGGAAAAATCACCTTAAGAGTAGGAAAAGAAAAGGTCGAGTTTGTGATAAATAAACTCATTCAAAGTTGAAGAGCAATATATGAAGGTAGAAGCACTAGAGAGCAAAGGTATAATCAAGATAAATCAATCCACAAGCAAGACACATAGTGATACAAAAGATGGACCTTCAACTTCTCAAGATCAAAGCAAGTTTAAAAAGGCCAGAACAAGAGTGAATTTAAAAAAAAAAGGCAATGCAAGTGTTTAAGGTGGTATATATTCCTAAAAGGCACAATCATCAAGTGTGCCATGATGAAGGGGATGATGGTCAAAAGCTTACTGGTGACAAGGGTGAGGGATGCTCATCCCTCATTCCAAATTGAGCAATGTGATTATGGGACTGGTCAAGCTAACGACCTAAACTTAGCGTATTTTTATTTTTAATTTGCTTATTAATTTTCCTTTTTAATATATTTATGATTGTCTCACTTATGTTAGTTGTTGTTATTTACTTATGTGTAAATGTTGATGTTTAGTTATTTTTGTCCTTCAGGATACTACCGCGATCACATCGAGCACTGCGATATTTCTTCAATCTAGGGGAATTTTCATCCAATGCGTAATCGTTGGATCATAGAGACCGTGGGGCCCAAAGCATTACAACCTAGTTCTTTTTTATCACGAGCTCGAGGCTGTATCGAGCGTAGGTCTGGGCTAGGAGTCTTATTCAAAAGTGCTTCATTTCCTTCTGTTGCAATGGCATATCCGCCACGATCGTGCCCAACCTTTACTCTGTACCCTAAAAAATGTCGTCGCCCACTTCCCTCTTCCACTTTCATTTCAAAACCTGCAATCGTCATTTTCACGCGACTTTACCTAACCACCAAACCTTGATTACCCATTCAAATTTCTCATCAAATCTTCTATAACCTCTTCCCATTCACTCTTTATCATCCTCAATAACCCTAAATTCTTTTAATCTTGTGCCTCTTTCCAATCAAATCATTTCACCTACTTCTACTTCTCCCAAAAACAGAGCACGCTTCCTTCTCAAGCCATGTCACTCCAAAAGAAGAATATAAAGTCCATGGTGGCTGGAATCCCTCACCCGGAGAAAGATACTGATTTTACTAAGAAATATGGAGCCCCATTTCCGATCCTTTCTCTAGAAGAAGGAGATAAGTATATCAAACTTATTCATAGACCTTTTATTATACCTAAGTGTTTGGATATGGAGACTTTAGAGGATATTAAGCTTAAAGATAGGGTTCTTGCTTTATTTGATAGCTTAGGTTCGAAAAAGTTTATTGGGTTGAATTATAAAGTGTACAAAGACTTGACATTAGAGTTTTACACAACTCTAAAGCTTTCCGATCAAACCCATAAGAAATTTAAATGTCGGCACAATGGGAAGCCTATTTCCATTAATTATGATACTATATTTGGGGTGTTTGGGTTTGTAAAAGGTGGTGTGTATGAACCACCATATAAATACAAGCCTCATAATTTTTGGAGAAAAATTTTATGTACTGAAGAGGAGGTTTGGGATCATCGTGGTGTCCCCAATGGTTTAATTGCGAATCATAGTTATATCATTATGCATAAACTCATGTGTCATTCAATCTTTCGGAAGATGGAAAGTAACAAAATTTCAAGCTAAGAGTTATTGATGCTTTAGTGCATGCACACACGCATATGGATTTCGACTACATACTTTATTTTGCAGACTCTGTGGCAGTTGCGAGAGCTAAGAATACGTCAATCTCAATGGGCATATTATGATAGGTTTAGCTTTGCATTCCCATGTTTTTGACCCAATCACTACTAAAATGCCTTCCATTTCGCAAGAGAAGATCAATTGGCTCTTGCTTACTAAAGCTGAGATTCTTTCATCCGCTAAAGAACTAAGGGACCCAACCACAAGGAAGTGCTATCATTTGAGGCAATCTGCCAAAAAGAGGAAGAACATACCTCTGCCTGAAAGTGAAGAAGAGGAAGATAATGAGGAAGAGGGAGATTAAGAACCTGTTCTGTAATTACCTCCGCCATCAAATGATGTAATGAACTAAGCTTTTGAGAAGTTGGATCTCTTAAATGCAACAATAGAGTCCATATTTCAAAGCCTTGAAAAGTTAGTGGATGATAAGTACAATGATGTTCATGACCGCCTCTTTAATATTGAGACCAAATTGTCCTACCACTGTTTTAAGCTTAAGGAGTATTTCAAGGCGACAGGCACGAGAATCTCCCTTCTCCATATTCAATAAGGCAAACAACCCCTTCACCTCCGGACTCTCCAACATAAGGGGAGTAAACTTCTTTTCCCTAGTTTTTCTTTATTTTTAATTTTTTAGTGTAGTTTATTTTTATTTTTTAAAAATACAAATCATGTTTATATTTTATTCTTGTGAATTCTATTTGACTTTTTCAGAATGTTTATGTATATTTAAGTTGCTTCAGTTTGCATTTTTTTAGCATTTAGGTTGCCCACCACACATTGAGGATAATGTGTCATTTAAGTTTGTGGGGAGGGGAGAACAATTTTGCATTTTTCCTTATCATGTGCATATTTTGAGTATATATCATGCATAGCACTTCATTTTTCATGCATATGTGTATAGTTAGCCCAATTTTAAATGTTTGATACTTGAAATTTTTGCAGATTTTCATTGTGATGAGCATTGTGTATGTTTTAGGGTTTGGTGAGCTCATATTGCTTAATCTTCTATTAATGGTTAATTTAAGTTCTTTTTCAGCTTTGTAGCACTTTAAGTTAAGAATTTTGAGCTTTTAATCTATCTAGTGCATGTTGTTATTCATTTGATCATAGTTGTGAATTGATGTTTTGGGATTAAGTGTAGTGAATGAACTAAACTTCTTCCTAGGGTTACTTTTAGTTATATGTGAAAGGAATTATAAAAAAACTCTCTCCTAATCCTAAAAAAGAAGAATAAATAAAAAGTGCTAGGAACTCGAATTCCATCCATTCCAATGCTTTTACAAAAGAGTACGAGTATTCAAAGAACCCCCTCAATAGTGTTCACATTGAGTAGTTCAGGAAAGACGGAAACTACTAAGAGAGGGAAGGAAAGCACAAAAATAAAAAGAGGGAGAGAGTTAATTTTCGGATGCTAAGTTAAGAGCCACCTTAGTTAGAAGTCTCTTTCATTCATTTGTACTTTTCTTAAGATTTTGATTCATGATTGTGTGATGTGAATAGACAACATGCTCTTCATTTGGTAATTTATGTTTTTCGGCTTGATTTGTTAACTTTATTTATGAGGAAACTAAGTTAGCTATTAAAAGAAGATTTTGGTGTAAGCTTAACAAAAGTTAAGCATACACTTTGTTCATTGCATTGATAATTGATGTTCTTGAGTTTGTTTGAGGACAATCAAAGATTCAAGTGTGGGGGTATTTGTTGGTGCTAGAATTCATATAGTTTTAGGATTCATTTTCACATTCATTTCATTCATTCATTTTAGGTTGCATTTATAGTAGTTTAGTTTATAGAATTAGATGCTTTTATGTTTTATTTTATTTTTAGGGAAAAGAAGATAATAGAGGTGATTAGTGGTGATTTGAGCAAGAAAATGAGAAAAGAAAATAGAGCAGAGAAGCAGAGTCAAGAGTTTTGTAGCGATCGCAGCTTGATTCACAATCGCGAGATGATCGAAGCAAATAGCCTAAGTGAGGTCAAGGTATGTAGCGATCGCAGGTTCCTGGTAGCCCAGTCTTCTGTGGTGAACACAGCAGAATAGCAAGCGCCACCCTTTTACTAGAGGCCCTCTGCCACGATCACGGCTAGAGTGATTCCAGCACAGAACATACTGAGGTGTACGTTTTAAAAGAGCAAATTTAAGGGAGGTGAAAGGATGTTCTAGAAGAGCCTATATAAGGATAAAGACTATAATTTTCTAGGGGAATTTTCTCACTCACTCACACCCAATACAACCAAGAGAGAGAAGAAGTAGAAAGAGGAGAAAAATAAGCTAGAGAAGATACTCCATTAAAGACCCATAAACTTCTTGATAACAATCTCCTTCCTCCTTCCTTTTTAGTGAATTATTTTATTAATCTCTTGAGTTATATTTTAATATTGAATAATGGATTTGAGAGTCATGTTTGGCTAGTTTATTTTTGTTATTGGGATTTTGGAAATCAATTTGATTTAAGTTCATTTAATAGATCTTATTCCTGTTTATAAATTGCATATTGTGTTTGTTGAGCATGTCAAATGTTGTATTCTGGCCAAATGCAACCCTTGTTTAGTTCTATACATTAAGAAATGGTAGATCTAATAGACACGCAAATGCATGTTGAATTAATCAATGACTTGAGAGAGCTTGATTCAATCAAATCCTCTATAAGTTTACTTAATGCCTTGTATGTTTAATGTTGTCTTATTTTTACGATGATGATGAGAATTAAGCCATAACTTTGAGATTTAATTGATGCATGCTTGTAGAGTCTAGCATTACTTGAGAGAGAGTGCTAGATGAATTATGAAAACTTAAGGTGTGCAATTAACCTGAATAGATCTATTATTTGCCTTGATAATAATGTGGTGTACATCCTCCCAACAATATGGTTTATAGCACTAATTGTGTTTAAACAAATGCAATTAGTACTAATAGGTGATTAATATCAATCCTCATGAGAACGATACTTCTCTCATCACTTTATTACTCGTCGACCCGTATACTTGTGGCATTTTGCATTACAATTGAGCCACAATAACATATGATCATGACTAGCACTCTCACGATTATAATATCCTTCATCACGATCGTGATCCTGATCGTAAGAAGTCTCTATACTCTTGCCTTCTTTGGCTGCTTCTTAATCCCGATTCATCCTGTTCTCCTCATGATTGTGAGCTAGATTACGAGGGTCTTTGTGTCTATTTTCGAGTGAGGCTCCTTTACATTATGATCGTGATCCTCATGGTCCCAATCGTAAGGATGGTCATCACAATCATGAGAGGGATCATAAGGATCACTATGAATTGATGAACATCAATGGATATGGTAGAGTCTTGCTCATGGGGGTGCTCATGATCATGATGGCACTTGTGAGTACCTTTGTTTGCTTGAATTTTCTTTGAATTTAACCTCTTAGTGATTTCAATTTGATACCTAGCTTAAAGACACATTTGAACATATATATTAGTACATTAGAATTGCTTTGTTAATGTTAAAACAAGAGTAATTACCTATTGATCATGCATTTGATCAACACCTTATAATAAATAAATTTAAAATATATTTTTAGTTTTATTAAAATAAAAATAATTTTTATTTTTAAAATATTCAAATAATTAAATTAGTAATAACTCACATATATATTAAATAATTTTATCATTAACAATTTATATTATATTCATATTTTATCATAATATAAAGATAATATCAATTATTATAATATTAAAACATAAAAATATTAAATATAGAGTATGTAATATCATCAAAAATCAAAAAATTAATTTTTTGAACAAACTAAAATTATAGAATACAATTTTTTTTTAAATTGTGCAAAAATACTTTATTTTAAATTAGGCATATGGTGAAATTTTAAATATCTGAATCCAACTATATAAAATAAAAATAAAAAATCGTGAAAAGAATCGATGATCTTCGAGATCTGACATGATCCACTAAAAATTTTAACAATAGTTTTTTTTTTATTGATTCACTCAATAATCAAATATATTTGAGGTATTATGTCGTAGAATTGTTTTTAAAAAAATGAATTATTTATTTATTAACAATTAAAAATATATTTTAATGAAAAGGTAATATAAGTAAAAGTTCAGTAAAAAGTATCAAAATAAAATTTCTATTATGGAATTTCTTTTCGTTATTTTTCTATCACATTAATTGAACTTTTTTAATTTACAATTCGGTAATTCGTATATGCTTCATTCAATGGTTTTGATTAGTTATAAATTGATTTTCTGATTTTTAAATGAGTCAAAGGTAAAAATATTAGTAGAATTTTTACAACGAATAGATATTTAAAATTCAAAAAAAGAAATCCCATTCCATATGGTAAACATTTCATGGACAAAAATTTAAAAAAGTTTAATAAAATAAACAGAACAAATAAATCAATCATATCTAATGCAATAAAATAAAAAATTACTACTGATTCGAAAAAAATGATCGATAATAACTAGAAATAAAAGTTTTTAAGGGAGAGAAAAGAGTGAAAAAAGAGTGAAAAAAAAAAAACAAAAGTTCTTATTGAATTATTGACGTATGTATTGAATACGGGAGTAAGGAGACATCATAAAAAAATACCAAAGGAAATTGGATTATTGGTACCTTAAATTTTAACGCTTTTACATATAATTTTGATAAAAAAAAATTGATAATTTAATTCATGAACATAAACATAAGCTTATTTTTTTTAAAAAAAAATGAAACATGTGCCAAAAGTTTTTACAATTAATGCCCTTTTATGATTTGCTTTAACTTCTTATTTACACATAAACTGAAAATTTTCTTTAAAAAAAGTCTTGAAATTAAAATAAGTTTGTAGAATTTAAACTCAATAAGTCTTAATCTTTCTTATTCATAACACCTCAATAGATCATACATATATAATACACACACATATTGGGCTTTACTCACAGATTCAGACGTGCAAACTAATAATTAAGCAGCTAATATCTTTGTTAATTACTTGTCATTACCCAATTAATTACTCACATCGATTTCATAATTGACCCACTAAGCTACGTCTTGGGCTGTGTCAGAACTCTTACTTCTCTTGCATTTCCTACTTTTCTTGCAGCTCGAAAACTTTGGTACAAAATACAAATTCAACCATTTTCATAAATAATAATAATAATAATAATAACAATTGTTAGTGCAATTTTTGGTGAATCGTGTTTGGTTTGAATTTGAGCATGCCAAATGAGATCATCTTCAATAAAAATTTATGACTTCTATCAAACGAAAAAAGTTCTCAAGTGTTTTTACCACAATTTGTTAAATTTCAACAAAGATTTTGTAAATTTAAACTATTATTGAAAAAAGGAATTTTGATGGATAATGAAAAGAGAAATTTTGCATTAATGAAATTGACTACAAGTTTAAGAACTAAAATAGCTAAAATAAGAAAAAACAAAATGTTGATAATGATTGATTGATGATGATTGAATGAATAATTAGTTGTCCTTCCTATTAATTCTTCCCTGTATTTATAATCAAAGAATTCATTTCTCCAATTAATTTTCATCCCAAAGTTTATCATCAGTTTGGAGAAATTAATTCCTGTAACAGTTCATGATTCATTTCCCCAAGCAATTTTAGAGTCACGTTTCTTCACTCTCTCCTGAATCTTCTTACTTCGCCACTAAACTGTTATTTGGTTAGGCTTTACTCTTTGGACTTTAAGAATTTTACTAATTTAGAATTGGGCCGTGATTCATGGTCTTTAGTTCAAAATTCAAATATGGACTCAAACAACAACAATAATAATAATTAATATTTTAACATAATATTATTATTTTTTAATTTATATTTTAGTGACCGGAAGATTCTATGGTTACTCTGTTTTTAAAGTACTTTAATTTTACTTTGCTTCCATTACTACATGATGAGATTACTTTTTATCATCTAACGGCCATTATTAGTAGGGGTGAGCACGGTTCGGGTAAATTCGGGGATTTAAAATCTCCGGAACCGTACCACATTTCGGGAATTTTAAAAATAAAATCTCCAGTATCATCCCATATTTCGGGACGGTTCGGTACGGGAATTCGGCTCTATCAGAACGGATCGATATAATACGATCCAAAATGGGAATTGGGAAAAATTATGTAACTGATAAATTTATATTTAATAATTTATAGTTTTGTGCTAAATAGTAATTAATTATATTTAATAATTTAAATTATATTTATTTAATATTAAATGA
>CATIWK010210394.1:0-20467 GCA_949634005.1 Mallotus japonicus
TTACCATTTCAACAGTTTTTTTGTTTATAATCTATTTTTAGTAATTAATATAAATAGTAAAATTAGAAATTATCAAATATTTAAAATATTAATTTATTTAGATTTAAGAAATTAAATATTATAAAAATTAATATATTCAAAGTAAACCATATTTCTATAAAATAACAAAATATAACCTCTCTATGTGATAATGTGAGAAGTGGATAACTACAAATACATTTGATCGGGAGTGGAAATAGCATACTTACCATCCATTGTTTTTTTTGTTTTTAATATATATTTTATGTTTTTCTGATAAGAATATAAATTTTATGTTGAAAAATATACAACCACATTTGTTTTTCTTGACATGTGAATTGTGATACCGAGGGTTGAAACTGTGCCAAATTTATTGCAAATTTAATACTGAAAATGAGGTCATGTGACAAAAGCCTGTCCGAATCATTCAAAGACTAGCTAGAGGGAAAGGGAAAGGGCGAGACAGGGTTGAACAACTCTACACCTGATGCATATGTAAAACTTTTTACCATCAAACCAAATTGAACGGAATAAAAATATGCATGATATATTAATGGCCTTTTATATTTGTTATTTTTTACTGGTTTGATATTTTAATTTATATTTTTGTCATTTTTTGATTCAAAAAAAAAAATATGCATGATACATTTACAAGTCTTTGTACTTGATATAATTGTTAATTTGACATTTCAACTTATAATTTTATTATTTTAATATTTAAATTTGTTTAAAATATATTAATATGCATTAATTTAATGACATAATATGTTTACCATCCTCTTATATTTGTCACTTTTATTAGTTTAATATATTTACTTGTAGTTTTGGTCGGTCAAACTTTTAAGATATGTCACATGCTTATTCGCTAAAATGGCAAAAATATAAATTAAAATATCAAACCAGTAAAAAGTGACAAATATAAGAGGCCATAAATATATTATGCTAATAAAAATAAAAATAAGAATAGTAACATATATAGCTACATGTATAATGGTAGTGCGTCATTACATATTAAAAACAAAAAAAAATTATGATTTTTCATTTTTATTTCGACACTTTGTTTAGTAGCGTAGTAAATAGTGGATAAAAAAACAATTGCACGAGTCCCTCAATACGCTGTAAATATTGCTATAACTACATCTAACTTTGGCCTACAAATAATATGCTCCATTGAAACTTAAAGAAATAAATTCATAGCCACATAAGATATCTTTGTTCTACCATATGAATTTATATACACGTATATTTTAACTGTTAATTTTTAAAAATTTACAGTATCTGTATCATGTATTGTTTTGGATGTATTACTCTAAAATTAAATTTGTAATATAAGGATATATATCTCATTTTATCTGTATCATGTATAATTACACCATACATTGTTATTTGACCAAATTTCTTCAAAATTACGGTTATGTTTTTTCACTTTTACCTCTCCATGTTTTCATAAACATTTTTTTATTTTTTATTTTTATGTTGTATGTATTTTCTTTTTCTTCTTATGATTTTGTAAAATTAATCTAAAATCTTCATGTTTTCAATCAAATTCATCACTTAATATAATAAAATTTGTAAAATTAACACCATTAACAATTGATTTGTAGCAGCAAAGAAAGTCCAAACGATTATGATCGATATTTCTTCTTCTTCTTCTTTTTCTTTTCTTTTTCTTGTTTTGTTTTTGGATTTCTTTTTTTTGTACTATGGGTGTTGATAAATTTTTGCTAATTCATAATTTTTTTTGAATTTGAAGGGTGAGTGTCAATTTTTTTGGTTTTTGGCACTTGTGTGATTCCTGAATTTTATTTTTTTCTCAGTTTATTTTTTGATCTGTGTTTGTAATTTTTTCCAATTTATGGGTTCTTCTTGTTGATTTGGTAAGTGCATGTTGTAAATTTTTTTTTTATTGTTTCGGTTGTGTTGATTGTTTCGATTGTGTTGATTGTTTCAGTCATTGATTGTTTCGATTGTGTTGATTGTTTCAGTCATTGGTTGTTTCGATTGTTTTGGTTGTTTTAATAAGTTTATTTATTATTTTATAAAATCAATGTATTTATGAATTTTTTATTTTTTTATTATTTCTGAAAAATCCCTATATAAAACTGTTAGCAGGCCGAAATAAAAGCAAAACATACACGTTGGGCCTAACCCATGAATTATATATATAGCAAACCAGTCGAAAGCAAATTACGTAGAACATGAAACAACATAATTTGTGAAGGCACAAGGAAGAACCGAGGCTCCTCAGGTTCATATATATAATGTATGTCAGGGAATCACATGTTTCAGTGAGAATGCTACAAAATTTCGCTTACCATAAATCAGAATATTGATATTTCTCACATTATACAAAAACAATGGGCATTAAAACAGGATACATATGCATAAATGTATATCGACAATTTGATTCTTCAGCTTACCTTGCAGAAGATGAAGCAAAAGCCTGAACTTTTTCCCTCTGGCTCAGTTTCATGTACAAGCCCTGTAATAACAACAGCTTATTAGGAGACAGCTGCATATTCATTTTTCTGATAACTAACTTACTTTATGTTCATTGGTTCCGAAAATTAAACTAGCTTCATAATATAAATGCATGCCGACTACCATAGACCCAATCATGGTTCTACATAGAATTAGATTTAAGTTGGGGTCCTGCTGTTGACAGGAGCTTCCTAAAGCAGAATTATTGACATCAGTTGCTCCATGATTACAAACTACCTGATTAGCTGAATGACACAAAAGCAATGTGCAACACTTAACTGAACTATTGTGTACTAATCTGCTTTGTATATGCACGATAATTTAAAATTAGCTATGCAGTAATTACATTTGTTGTATGTATAGTTGCTCCTGTTGTCATGCCGATCTTCTGATCAGGCACCAGTTCAAATTTCATATTCTGCAGAAAGATTGCAAGGGCAACAATAGCTTCCAGTAAGGCAAACTGATCACCAACACATTTACGGGGTCCTCCACTAAAAGGAATAAACCTGTGACAAATATATGTGACTTCAGAATCTAATTAATGCTAAATTGGGTTGAATTGAGGCAAAAAAGAAAAGTCTGTGTCCAGAGAAAAATGCATGTTTGCGAATGCAAAGAAGCATGAAGAAACAAATGCAAAGAAGCATGAAGAAATTAATACCTGAAATCTGTATTTGTCTCGTTAGGCACTGGGCCTTCCAAGTCAAATCTTTCTGGCACAAACTCTTCTGCTCTCTCCCAGACCTTATTAAATCATACCACAACATATAAGAAAGGAGGGAAAAAAATAATGGCTAAACTATCTTGGATTTTGCATATATGCCTAAGGGAATTGTATATAATCTTATAGCTTTAATTAATGACAAACTAAATGATAACAACTGAAATTTCAGTAGCACTTCCCTTGTACTTTTTGAACTCATATCATAGTAAATGTTGCAGTTCGGTTTTCAGATACGATTCAGCAGTTACAAGTTACAATTCTCACATTCACAATTTACACAGTGTATCATATGGCAATACTGAAATTCAATTTTGGGAATGGTTTTGATAAAGCACGCTTATTGCATGCTCCTGTCAGTGGCACATTTGCAAGTGCTAAAAGCTTCTAAATTTAAACTCAATGAACAAACATATTTGGTTATTCAGTTACAAAACATACTTTAAAATAGTCACATTTCAAAATCTATACAAAAGGACAGTTGTTAATGCAAAAACTCAAAGGATTCACATCACTAATGGAGACGAAATAGGAGTTCAGATGTGGAAGGCATGTTGTGATACCTTAGAGGAACGATGGATATTAAACACTGAAATCATTATATCTTGACCAGCATTAACCTTGTAATTTCCTGGGAGTACATCAGCAGCCTGAGCTCTTCTTAACAATACCTACAAGAATTTTTAAAAGTAAACCATCAAGTAAGCCCATCAACAGAAATATTTACATGTTAAACTTCTTCCATTTTTTTTTTAATGCAGTCAAAATTCACCCTGAAAGGAGGAAATGATTGCAACCTACAGGAGGATGTGGATATAGGCGAAGAGACTCATTTATGCATCGCATAAGAAACTTTAGATCCTTTATATCTTCATAGGATGGAGGCCTTCCTTGTAGTACAGAGTCAACCTCTTCCTGTGCTTTCAGCAGCGAGGAAGGATCCTGAAACATAATTAGATTAAGAACGTTGGTTCACAATAAGTATCTAAAAACTAACAGTTCAAAAAAGATATTCATGATAAAAGTTTGAAAATCTTGAGAAAAAAGATAACTGAATGCAAGGCTGACCATCAATTAAGAAGCAAACTTGGGGAGAACTTAACAGCAAACACCAGAATATGCATACTAGTACTATCATGTCACATAAAAGTCTAATGCTATCTACTATCTGCTATTTTCTAGTCCAACTTTTAAGTCCAATACATAGACCAATGACAAGCATCCTTTTGAGCATCAACTAACAACTTTTATAGTCCCACTGACTAGATAGATACCTTACTTAGAAGATACAATGTCCAAGTCAACACCGAACCGGTTGTCTCATGGCCAGCAACTAACATTGATAACAGGTCATCCCGTAATTGTACACTTGAAACCTAGTACAAACATGGCCAACATATTAGGACTAAGATGCAATGAAAAAATACGTGAAAATCCAATATGAAAGAGAGAAATTCAAAAATAATCCAATATCAGAGAGCAAGATTAAATATGAATTTTCAATCAACTCAACTCAACCGAACCTTAATCTCATACTAGTTGGGGTTGCTATCTGGGTCTTTTTCCTCCATTAAGAATAAATTTTCAATTGTCTTTCGTTTTTATTTGCAATATAGGATTTCACAATACACAAAAATAATTGGTTATGAACTTCACAAGCAATCTTAAATGTACAAAAATCATGATATGGAAATTGACATCCAATCCATCTAACTAATGCGGCGTTGGTTCTAATTATCTTAAAATTGAACTTATGCACAAGATATCAGTGATCACAAAAGAGGCAGACCTCTTCTCTACTGGCAAGCAGGAAGCGAAGGATGCTTGGATCAGCATCATTTACATATTCCTCATCATCTATTCGTTCACCCTCAGCCTCCACAATCTCTCTGCACTTTGCAATGAGTTCTTCAACTGTTTGCCTAATTACAGCAACTGCTTTTTCAGCTTTTATTTGTCTAGGAATTATCTTACATAAAGGTTTAACCTGCAGCAAGAGCCAAGAACAACGGTGATGGCCATGCCTAACTATTATAACCAAGAAAATTGAAATGCAAGCACACAAAGAAAAGAACATGCCTTCCAATATGGTAAAAGATCTGTAGAACGAGCCTCTGCTTCTTTCAATGCAGTGTAAACAGCCTCAATAACAGGGCTATCGCTGGTGAGTGAATCAAAATTGTAATTAAATACTGAGAGACCGATAACATCAAGAGTTAATTGTGAGAATTTTTCTTCCATATTTACAGCGGTGCCATTTAACACGTCAGGTTGTAGCTTCTCCACTAATCTCTGAGCACACTTGCAAAATACTCTATCAACAATAACAGACAGATACTTCTTGTGAAGAGATGGAACAACAGCCCTGCGCCTTGCCTATCACAAATCAGAATTCTGCTCTCAGAAAATGGCCAACAGACAACATTATAACGCATTACCAATTTCAAGCAAGGGTGTGAGTTAAGCTCAATGCATAAAGTAAATGAATTCGTCTCGACTTTTATATTTAGCTAGAGCTCAAGTGCTATGAGTAATAAGTTCAGCCAAGTTCAACTATCACAGTACTCATCATCAGCCAAGTTCAAGTATCTCAATATTTTACTATAGAAGCTCATGAGATTAATTGATACTTGATCAACTACTACATTACCAATTTTTCCTAAATATATATGAAAACAAAATGAGCTTATTCAAGCTTTACTTCAATTTATGCAAAATTTTCTTTGAGCTTAATACAATTTTTTAAATCCATAACTGCTAATGGAGTCGAATTCGGGCGTGAAGGAAAAAAAAAAAAAAAAAAAAAGCTCAATCGTGTCAAGTCAAGTCTTGACATAGAGCCTTGAGATTGTCACTAAAACTTAGCCCCAGCTGCTTTTGTACTGACTGAACTCAGCTCGATTACAACTCTACTTTCAAATAATTAAATTGAAAGAATTCAACGTTAAATTAAATTAAATGGAAAAAATTCATCTTTATAGTGAGGAATGCAACTTAAAAAAAGCAAAATTAAAGTTAAAAGAGTTAAAACTTTACCGTCCAAAGAGGTCCCTCGGCAATAGCAAAACCGGACCCAAACAAAAACTCAGAAACTTCAGCAACAAGGCCTTTAGCATACTTGCCATCACCATAATTTCTAAGCACATGTTTAGCAACAGCAGGATCACTAACAATAACAAAATTTCTAGGACCAGCAGCAAGTCTGTAGATAGGACCATACTCATTCATCCATTTAAATAAAGGAAGAAACAAAGCACCACCTAAAAGATCAGACACATCTTCAAGCTTAGCACTTGCTATAGGAATACCTGAATCATCATTCTGGTTTAATGTAAGGGTTCTAGTGAGTGAAGTTAGCCAATCTGGGCTCACCCACGAACTGGGTTTTGATGCATTTGAATTGGGTCTTGGCGTTTTGTTGTTTAACGATGATTTAATTGAGACAAATTGAGGTTTTGAAGTGGGAATTGAGGAGGGTTTGATGAGAGGAACTGAGAGATGAGAAAAAGATGAAAGCGAATAGGAGTGTGGCATGACTTTTGACAGAAATGTGCCAAATTTACGACGTTGCTGTCTTGATCTTATCTGGGTTTCAACATTTACACCGTAGCTGTTAGCTTTAAAGCTTAGTTGCTTGAGTGATGTGTGTCTGAGTGAAACTGGTTAATGCTGTTGTGTGGAGTGGAGAGGCGGGTGATCTGTTTTGTTAGTTGTACAAAACGCACCGTTTCCCTTGTTTGTATTAATTAAATTTGAATACTTTTGATTTTTGTTAATGTAAAAATTTGAATACAATATTTTCAACTCACACGAAACAAATAAATAAATTTCATAAAATTTAGTTATAAATTTAAATTTAAACTAAATTGATTGTGAATTCGTTGGTGTGTTGTCAATTAATATATTTTTTATTTTAGAATATAAAAAATAAAATAATTGGAATTAGATACTTTTTTAAAATTTAATTTATATTTTTATAAAATTATTAAGGTCTAATATATTAGTTGTATCCTAAATTTACACTTGTTATCTATGTATCCTCTGATGAACTTATAAATTAACCACTTAAACACCCCAGCTTGTTAAAATTAAGATTTATCAACTTTTAATACTATTTAAAGTGTTTAAATGATATTTTTATGAATAAAAAATAAAATATGTAAATAAATAAATTTGTTAAAATGTTATAAGTTATATTTTTAGTAAATTGATATGTTAAAATAATTAATTTATAAATTAAGGGAATAAATTGATAGAAGTATCCAATTTAAAAGATAAAAAATGTATTAAATCAAATATTAAATAAGACACATTAATTTAAATATCTTTGGATTTCTTTGTATATATAGACAAGAAAATTAACAAATGAATATAATTATGAGGCCTATATGTGCATGTGCACATGAAGTAATTAATTAAGTTAAATACCCTCTTCTTAAATCCTCCAATATGCTGTTTCAAAAAAAAAAAAAATCCTCCAATATGCAAGTACTTGTAATTTCTTATTTTTTTTCCATGCACTTGCTTTCTTCCCTTTTTTTTTTTTTTTTTTTTTTTTTTTAACTACTTGCTTTCTTCCCTTGTTTTCTAAAATTGAGACTATAGGTTTCATATATTTTATTTCTGCCACTAGCTTTGGTCAAGCAGTAGCTAGTATTCTTCCACAATTGTATAAACAGTAGTAAATAATAGTGTATTAATTTGAATGTGCCCATTTGAGTGTTGTCCAATTTAGAAACCAGGCAGCAGTGGCTACTAGAGACAGGTACACCGTCAAAATTGGAGCCAATGAGAAGCTATTGATTCCTGGTCAATTAAGATATAAATATTTATCTTGTTTGCCGGGGTCAAGTCAATCAAGTTCTTCTAGCTTAGGTACCAACTCCAACTCAAACCCAAAGCCATTTTCACTATTCAACAATGTCCCAATTTTACTATTCAATATTCAATTCAGCCCCAGCAAGCTGATTGAATTTTTATTTTATTTTTTTATCTGATGTTTTTAAGTATCTAGTAGCCACAATAATTTATGTTATTAAGCTTCCAAGTTCACTTATAAATTGAATTATAGCCAGGTTGAGTTGAATTTAATTTAATTATTAGAGCTAACTGCGCATGTATAGTTTATATATATATATATATATATATATCTAGACCCTTATTTATTTTGAAGATCTTTCTAATTTGTTATTAAAAAAGATTACATACGATGTAATTAAATAAGTATATTTGACAACTGTTTGTGTTCGTCGGTCTTTTTCAATTGTAAGTCTAAGATTTTAGGATTTTTTAACAAATTATTAAATTCCTCTAATTAATTACTAGTGAAAATATTGAGGCAAGGCTATTGACTTTGATGAGTAGATACAACTTCTTAACAATATATTTTTCCTCATTTTACTAATAAAATTATTTTACTATTATAAAAGATATTTGTGAGATTGTATAATATTGAATACCTACGATTTGCTACAAATAATGTGTCTTTTTTGCTTTTTTTTTTTAATTATCACTGTTTGGAATCCATTAAATTCTAACTAATTTATTTTGACTCAATCAGAACCATAAGAATAACAAAAATCTCTCAAGAGTTGATTTAATACGACTGCGTACACTACGATTCGAATCTGAAACATTATTTAAATGAGAATAGTTTCCTATCAGTTGATTCTAATAGTTGTTAGTTATTTTTTGGCCTTTAATATAGTTGAATTTTGTTAAAAATATCGTGTTGTTTTCATTTTAGCTTGTTGCATGTCCTATTTATGAAAAGAAATTAACATGAAAGAAAAAGAGAAAAAAGAAAGAATGAAAACAAGGTAAATTTTGAGCTTAACTTGTCATTTATGCTTGGCATTAATCCAATCTGGACAATACATATGGAAATGTTTAGGAAAAAAGAAAATAAACTCCAACAAATAATTGCCACTATATATTAATGCTCTTACTATAACAAAGTACATTGATGGATTTGAATTTCTTGAACTAAATCAGTTTTCTAGACTCCAAGAATTCCTTGTTTTTGGGGTCACGAGATGATATGTATTCAAGAAAATTAGCAAAATTTGTATCTTTATAGCGTCTTGGATTGGCTTCATCAATGAGTTTTGTCCATGGCCTTACAGTAAACCCAAATGGAAGTGTGTGCAACGATGCCACTGAGATGCGAGACTTGGCTGAGTTCACTTTAACTCTATGTAGCACACTCTTGTACTTCCCATTGCTAAATATCTAAAAACAAATATAAAAAAACCATTATCATCCATGAATCCAATAAAAAATTATGAAATTTCTAGATCTAATGGATTCTAGTCATTAAAATTACATATTTAAATTTTAATATATTAGAACTCGAATCTGAGATATATATAACTTAAATGAAAATAACTATCTATCAACTGATTTTAACGATTGTTTGTTTAAATTTTAATTCAAATTATTATATTGTAAAACAAATAAAAAAAATAGATAGACAGTGCGAGCTCTCACCTCAAGATGATCACCAACATTGATAACGAAGGCGTTTGGGATGGGTTCGACGGTGACCCATTTTTCTTTATACTGAATCTGAAGGCCTTCAACCTCATCTTGGAGAAGAAGTGTTAGGAATCCATAGTCAGAATGAGGAGGCATTCCTAATGTAAGTTCAGGTTCTGGGCATTGAGGGAAGAAATTCACCATCATTAGTTGGCTACCATCTTCAAAATCTTTCATAATTTCATCATCTTCTATTGTCCTATTGTCCTTGTCTGTTCCCAGCAAGCTCTCTAATATGGCTTCCATTACCATTAGAAACAAGTATTTGGATTCTTTTGCGTAGGTAGCCGCCAATTTCCTGTTTAATTAAACCATAAAAATTAACAATTAGTATAGTAATAAACTTATACAATAATTAACGTTAATAGAGATGTTATATAACCTAATTATCGATAGACTGCATAATAAGAACAGTTCTTCCTTTTAAATTGACGTCAACTTGCTCAACTTACTTTTTAATTTAGAGCTAAAATAAGAAAAAAGCTACATATCGTGACCCATGACATCACGGATCATGATAAATGACCAAGATTTCTCCTCTTTTATTAATTTGCTTCTCAGTATTTAGGGCAAAAATAAAAGAATCAAGTGTAATTTAAAAAAAATTGTCAAATTGTGGCAGGTTGTTACATGTATCATGCGTAGTGACTAAAATAATTAGAAAATAGCATATATACATAAACATCATCACTTTATAGTCTAGTGGCTCAGATGATGGACACTGTAACATGAGTTTATGAGTTCAATCCCCCTTGACCTCCCATTGTTAAAAAAAAAAAAAAAAACATATATACATACACAAACAATGTCAACTAGGAGAGAGGGATTTTCGCTACGTCAGGTTTATTGCCTTATGGATGCATATTTCAATTTAGATAAAGACGGATTGCTCTCACCTGAAGTCTGGGGGAGAAGAAGGCCAATGAGGAAGAACATCGGAGAGGGGATTACATATTAACTTCAAGAAATCTCTCCAGCAAAATACACTATCCTTGTTCTGGTTAAAGCTAGTTCCATATCTAACTACAGCTTTCATGTCGGACGACATGTATTTCGATCTTTCTTCGTAAGGAAGGTCGAAGAACCTCTTACCGGCATCGATCATTCCACGAATAATATCATTAGCAATGCCATGATTTACCAACTGCATCAACCAATCAAAGACTCATTGTATTTTTCTTAGTGCTAAAATTGACTAGCATGGAAGAAAATTATATAATTAATGATCTTGATTCCTATATATACCTGAAAGAAGCCATACTGCTCACAAGCATCTGCAAGGCGTTTGAGGACCTGGGCCCTGTTAGAGCCTTGCAATTCAGCAAAATCAATTATGGGCAACTTAAGATTGTGGTTGGATTCACTAGGTTCAGCTGGAGTAGTACTGGGTCGTTCCTGAACAGGCAATATGTACTTGTTGGGAACTTTATCGATGCCTTTCTCCCATAGCCTCTTCACTCCATTTTGGTATTGAGTTTGTAGGGCATCATCATCATCATGATCATTTGCCTTTGTCATTGCCATTGTAGGACTCATAATTTAATGTGTATGAGATGTATGCAAGAAACTAGCAATTAGATATGTAGCTAAAAAAAAAAATCACACTCGTTCACTTAAAAACACAGTTTAGAGACACCTTCGAACACTTAATTTATATATGTTATTACACTAATTTGCT
Organism: Mallotus japonicus; assembly: GCA_949634005.1. Taxonomy (NCBI): domain Eukaryota; kingdom Viridiplantae; phylum Streptophyta; class Magnoliopsida; order Malpighiales; family Euphorbiaceae; genus Mallotus; species Mallotus japonicus. The sequence continues at coordinate 11,439 of CATIWK010210394.1, forward strand.
TGTGTATATGCGTTGAAGACAAGAAAGATGAGAAGGGTATATTGTGAGCTATATGTAGCTATAGTTTTTACTAGGAATTAAAATGGTAATAAAGGAGTAAAAAGAGAGAAGAGTAGTGAGAAACAAAGAGAGGAAATGGGTGTTTATATAGGAAAGATTTGTATATAAACATGAGCTAGCTAGTTTCGAAGAAACCGGCCTTGTGTGCATTGTAGAGTTTGAGGACCGACTGTTTCCAAATAAGCAAAAACCGTTGACAATATTCAGTCCAAACCCAACCAAAAAGAAAAAAGGAGGAGAAGAAAAAAAAAAAAAAAAAAAGTCACGAGAGATGGTCTCATGCACACAGTAGGGACAGCCAAAAAACCATCAACACGGGTGGCCACATCCGGTTCATGAATCTCCGGTTCATGATTCCACTATAGATGGAATCGAACCGAAACCAGTCCCACTCCAGTTTAAGGCTGGTTTCGATTCGACTGGTTAAAGTTCGGTTTGATTTTGGTTCATCCGGATCCAATACCATAAAAAGTGATCCGGACCGATTCGAATCGATTCTGATTTTAATTTTGACCGAGCCAATTTTAATCCGATTCCAGACCCAAATCGACCCGTGTCCAGCCCTACACTTTTTTCTTGTTTTCTAGGGTCCTACACTTGATGTTGAAGCCACCTCTCACTTTCTCTTAATTTTTCTCTTAATTTAGTTGCTATATAATTTTATGGTGTGGGATACCATGGCTGACTTTTTGCCTGCCCAATTAACTATGGTCTACAATTTCTATATTTTGGCCATTTAAGGATAAAAAAGAATTAAAAATAAAAGACTTTAGAGGAAAGAGCATATTTTCATTTGTGTCAACAAACTTTAATATAAATTTTATACGTGAATCACTAGATATAATGTTTCAAGAGAATAATTTCTTTTAAGAATTATGCGAGACGAGATCCTATACAGTCACTTTTTTTATCAATTTTTGAAAATTTATTCATTAAAGACAGTTAATAGAGAGTTGTTTTTGTTTAAGTGACGTCTTAAGTTCAATCATGATATATGCAATCGCGTTAAATTAGTTATTAAAAAATTTTTATCGTTCTTGTGATTCTATTCATTGAACTGAATTAATCAAAATTTAATAGACTCTTAATATCAGTAATTAAAAACAAAGAAAGTTTAGATAAATTTCTCAAGTAGGTTTGTCAATTATTATAGTCAAAGTTACTTACAATGTAATTTGAATGTTATGAGAATGGTCATCAATATAATTTTAACAATCTATTCTGCTTCTAATTTTTTTCTAAATCTAATTGTAAAATTTTAGAAGTTAAATTGAAGCGAAAGTTTAATTAATTCGTTATAGGATACAAGTGAATGATTAATCATTAATTTTCAAAATTGTTCTCATGTATATGTTTTACATTATGTCATAGATTAATAATTGTAATAGATATTTAGTCTAATAGTATAAAAATTGAAATTACTAATTTAGTTTATATAGTTGTTTTACCTTGAAACATATATATCAAATATCAATAAAAAAAATAATCAATTTGAAACATTGTTATTAAAAATCTACTGAATTTTAACTAATTTGATTCGACTTGATTAAAACTACAAAAATAATAAAAGTCTCTCAATAACTAATTTAATATGATTGCATATATCATAACTTAAATCTGAAACATCGCTTAAATGAGAACAACCCCTATTAGCTAATCCCACACTTAATCTTTATGTGGATAGGATTTTATAGTCAATTTGTAGATACAGTAGCTACGTATTATATATACTTGGTTGCTTGAAAAGCCTTATCTTCACTCTTTGCAATGCAAAATTACTTAATCCTTGTTATGATTAAAATAATTTATATTATTGTCACTGTGATTAAATTAACTTTGATACAAAGCATTAATAATATGCAAAATTAAGAAGAAATTAGCAGCGAATGCAAACAACATTAACTAGGACAAAAAACAGCTATACCCAACAACACTAATGCTTGGTTTGTTAGTTATTCTAAAAACTTCTATAAGTACCATTTTCGAAGAATCCAATACAAATTATGACATATATATATATATATATATAGAGAGAGAGAGAGAGAGAGAGAGAGAGAGAGAGAGAAAGAGAGAGAGAGTAAAGTCAGAATTATCGTTTTGTGGCATTTGCAACTTGGAATATTTTTTTCTTGGCTATATATAAATGATTTTTCAATTTCTATATATATATATATGAATTTATATTCTTACTTACTACAAAAATTATATCAATTAAGTACATTGGTCAAAATTTATAGCACGTGTATGCAAAATATACACATCAATTATTGTAGGTTATGTTCATATTCATTTGAGAAAAATTACTTTAAAATCCCTGAAGTTTAACATATACATACACTTTCATTCATACATTTTCAAAAAAAAAAAAAAAATAACTTTATATTCTTAATATGTATAAAAAAAATGCACGATATTTGTCAGTGAGGTATAGGTCTAGTGGTCACTTTTTTCCAAAAGCATCATAACATATAGGATTCAAATTCAGTCTTTAGTGGTTTGTAAAATTAATTTTTATCTAATTTAAATAAAGAGTTAACCCCAGTCCATCAATATTTATATTGTATAATTTTTCTATTAATTTTAAAAATGGAAGAAATTATTCTTATTAGATTAGTATTGTTTAGTAGTTTAAAGACGAGGTGTTATCAAATGTCAATGACCAAAATATTTAGTGAAATCAAAGAATTGATTTTTTTTTTTAAATAAAGCTAAGAACTAAAATATTGTTTAGGATATATATAAAACCTAAGGGACTATTTATGCATTATGTTTCTATACTTAATTTATATTAATCATTTTTTTCTTACCAACAATGTGTGAAATCCATTCATCAATAGAAATTGTAAGTATATAATTCTAAAAGAAAAATTTTTGTCTAGAGGTGGTCACGGTTCAATGAACCGTTGGTTCTAGTTCAGGGTGGAATTGGACTAAAACTGGCACCATCATGGTTCAAGACTAGTTCCGATTTGGTCGTTTCGGTTCTAGTTCAGTTCTTATTCAATTTGCCGATTCAACCAGTTCGACAAATTAATTTTCTTTTTTTTTGAATTTTTTCAATTTAGAACCGGAATCAATATCGATTCGGAAGCGGAACTAATAGTTTTAGTTTTATAAGAGGATGAACCAACTCTAAATCAGTCATTTTTCAGTTTTAGTTTGGTTCGAGATCGATTCTTGTCCCAATTTTAACTTGGCCTATTTTGGTCCAGTTCTGGACCTCAACCGGCAGTGACCAGCCTTATTTTTGTCAACATATATCCAATTATTTGATAAATAATACATATTTTAGATATTTTATACTTGACTAATAAAAATATAATGCATATACATATTACAAATCTAACTATTATGGGTAATTAACTTGAAGTATATAAAAACTTTCCATTTTAAAAATGCATGAGAAGAAGTGTTGAATATGCTAAATTTTTAAGGGATTTAGCCATAATTTTTCCATTAATTTTAGAAGTGTATATATATATATATACACACGTTGGATCATGTTACAAATCTACTTTGAAGTATATAAAAAATTTTCGTTGAATATGCTAAATTTTCAAGAGATTAAGATGTAATTTTCCCATTAATTTTAGAAATATATATATATATATATATATATATATGACTTTTAGGCTTGTGGCTACGTTGGATTAACCGACCAACCAATTATCTCTTCTGTTTACACGTAGACTTTATCCAAAAAAAATAGAATTCTTCGTATAAAAAAAACTGTCAAACCCTGGAGGCTTCTCTAGAGTAAGCTTTTTCTCTATATAAAACTAATTAACTAATTAGTATATAATATTTGTATTATATGTGAAATGAAAAAAATGAAAATGTCATTAAGCAAAGTGCTTTCCCTCGTTGACATTACTGTATTTTTTACAAAATTATATATTTTTAGTTGGCGGTTTATTATGATATTGATCTTATACATATTTTAAACTATAAAGATAAGACTGCTAATAACTGTTGAGATCAATTTGTAAGAATTTGTTATCGTTTAAATAATATTTTAAATTTAAATTATAGTACATATATAATTTTATTAAATTAGTTATTAAAATTTTTGTTATCATTTTTATAATCTTATTCGGATTGAACAGATTAATAAAAATTTAATAAAATTTAAGTAACAACTAAAGAAAAAGATAAGGTTGCCAGTAAGAGAGTAGTCAAGTGGTAACTTCTTTCCAAGGGGTATGTTGAGATACATGGTGCAATTCCTGCCGACCTCGATTTATGGGAAAGGACTGTCTTCTGTTGTGCAATCCATCAAAATTTAGGTCATATAATCTCCCTATTAAAAAAAAAAAAGGCTCTTTACAAGGAAAATGCAACAAAATTAATTGGATTAATATTTATGAACCTTTTTTCAACTAAAACTAATTCTGATATGAATGATTCAAATGCAGCCTTAATTAACCAAACGATGAAAACGAAAAAAATGTGTGGCAGCGTAATTACATTAAATTTTGATTAATTATTTCGATTAGTACTCGTGAAATATTAGTCTTAATTAATTAATACGTTCTTACAGTTCCTGACTACTTTCTGAAACTTTCAAAAGTTAAAATGTTCCTGGATTTTTTTTTTTTTTTTTTTGAACTTATGTTCCTGGATGCTTCATTAGGAAAAAAAATATATATTATACATGAATTCATGTGCATTATATGACAGAGTAATTTTTTATTTTCATGAAAGTTTTATATTTAATCTTTAATATTTGATAGTTATAAAAGTACCGGTTAATTTAGACTAAATCAAATAAATCTCTAAAATAAATAAAACTCTTTTAATACTTATTTTTTCATTTACAAAATTTGAATTTAAAATATTATTTTAAAAAATCAAAATTATCATAAAATAATAGATTTATAGTGTATATAATATTTTTTATAAATAGAAATTAGATAATAAGAATTATTACACATGCATCTATGGCTGGCTCCACGCAGTAGCTAGTCACGTTTGCATGAATGAATGGGTTGAAGTTTAGCAGAATGCTGATCCAGCTAAGTTGAGGCAGGGGTTTAGCTCAACTTAAATAGTAGTAATCTAATCTAGAATTAAAAGAATAATTAATAGCCAGTGAGAGAGTAGATAAATATAACTTTTTTTCAAGTATTTTAAAATGTAGAGGTAGACGTCGTAAATTTTAAAAAAATTAATTATTTATATTATACAATTAATCGAAATTTAGATTATATAATTTTCTAAATTTAAAAGAAAAAAATTATCTCCTACTATGTAGCAGTTCATCGAACTTAACTCATATTACATTCTATTAACAAAAAATATAATAATTAATAAACAATTCAATGATAATGACACTCTTTACATATGTGATTCATCCTCTCAACCTACTACAAATAATGCTAATTAGGCTTTTAGCTTCTTATCCATGGATTACAGCTGTTGACCTTATAAAAGATCTACATATAAAAACAACTATTTTCCTATAGCTTGCATGTGTGTGTCTGCATATGTATATATTTCATATAAACTAGTTTTAAATTGGTAGACTTAGGTGGATTTTCAAATGTATATATATATATATATATATACCCAAAAAAGAAAACCCTAGTTTGTTGGGTCTTGCATTGGATCTGTTTAATTAGACCACAGTTCGAATCTCAGTAGAAATCAAAAGTTTAAATTTGAGATTAGAAAATAGAAAGTTGCATTTTTTTTACACATTGTAGTAATAAGTGATATTATAGGTTGCTTTTCCCCATAATTTCTATTTTTTCTTATTAATTTTCACTTTGATTTAGGGTAAATTACAAAAAAATTCACCACCTTTAATACTTTTGGCAAATTCGACATAGCTTTTTAATTTTGGCAATTTCATTCACTAACTTTCTAATTTTTGTAATTTCAAGCACTGGTAAACTTTCTTTTGAAATTAAACTGACTTATTAGTTAGAATTGTCTTTAATTCTCTACATGAGACCCATGTAGGATCCAATGTACAAAATAGTGCGTTTTATGAGACTTTAAAATTTTAAATTGCACCATTTTAAATGGTTCAATTCCGAAAACAAACAGATAGATAGAACCACTTAAAATTGTGTGTTTTAAAATCTTAGCACGCACCATTTTGTTCATTAGATTCTACATGGATCCCATTTAAAAAATTAAAAGTAACTTTAATTGTTACGTCTATTAATTTTTGCCAGAGTTTACTAGTGCTTCGAATTGCAAAAATTAAAAAGTTGGTGAATGACATTGCCAAAATTAAAAAGATGTGTTGAATTTGCCAAAAGCACTAAAGGTGTTGAATTTTTTGTAATTTTTCCTTTGATTTAACAATATATACATGGACATCCACAACATTATTTAAAAAATAATCCCAATAATTAAATACATATCAAAAAAAATCAAATGATCTAAATAACGATAAATTACATAATAAAAGTGACAAAAGAACGATCTTCCTCTTTTAAATTATATGAAAATCATTTTCATAAATCGATTATAACTATATCTAAATTTTATATTTTAAAATATTTTTAATTGGAGAAAAATAATCATTAGACTATGATTAATGTCACATTATAGTTGCTAATAATGGGGGGTCTTTGCTTCCTAACTAATTCTCTAGGCTATTAGATACCTTTTTTTTTTTTTTCCACAACTATTAAAAGCTCTTTTGGTCTTAGGGTCAATCTACCCTTAAAATATTGGTGTGAGGCAGGAGTGACCTATACCCATCTCTTCTTTTTAAGTCAATGAGTTTCTCACATCAACCCTAATAGAATAGAAGCAATATTTTTTGTGGGTGTGATTCAAAGTTATAGTATCTTGCGTGAGCTAGGTTGGTGCCAAGCTGGTTCAAATACTTCTAAAAATTTTCTATATTGTATGAATTTTAATTTTTTATTGTATCATTTGATTGATTAAATTTTTTGTCCTTTCTTCTCTGTTCGTTGCATGATTTTATTCTCCAAGTCAGCTCTATATATTGTATTTTTTAAAAAAAATTTTTTATGTAGATGTAATGCACATTATTTTAATGGCTTTTCTAGTTCACATCTCAATGGTCACCCTCTTTAATTAGGAGATAGATATATTCTACAGAGAGTCAATGCAATGTTAAAATGATATATTACTTGACCTTTTCTTTTGCAAGAAGAACAAAAATTTATAAGAATAAGTATACATATGGAGTAGTGCGTGAGGACTTGGTTTAGTTGGTAAGTCTCTAAACTTATTAAGTTTAATTTGTTTTCCTTCCTGTTGTATTGTGATAAAAAAAAATAATAATAATAATAACGATAGATATGGTTATAGTGTGTTGCTACACACTAAAAGATAAAAAAAAAATTAATAATTTTTTTATTTTTACTCTTATTTTTTTTATGGTCGCACAAACATATTGTAGATGTCTGGTACACATTATTAAAAAAACACACACATAAAAGAGTACTACATATACATACAACTATTTCAAATTTATCATGACTAAAACTTCAAATTTATCATTGAATTCAATCGCATGCCATTGAATTCTTTCTACTTATAGTTTAAAATTCTTATTTTCATTTTAATTTTCATGGGAAAATAGCAACTAGTTTAGAATGCGAGTTTATTTTGGTTTACAAATCTGTCTTCAAATGACCAAATATGTCATGGATTTTTGTTTTATGGTTCATAATATATATTAAAATTATGCTCTCTAATATTGCTAAACCAAGATCTTAATTAATTTCATATAGTGAAAAAAAAAATGTTAATTATTCCATCTGAACTGAACTTTCTGTAATATTGAGGGAATAAGGCATTACCAAAATTCTCATGAATTTAGATAATATATGTTGATTCTGTTAGATGTTGGCTATATAATCTAATTATTTTTCTAGTGTTTATGTATTTATTCCTGTAATTATACAAATTAACAAAGCCCTCTTCTGATTTCTAGTCAATTTTCGCCTATATATACACACACACACATTCAAGATGAGAACTTACATATAGATTACTTTGGTTGACTTAGTTTGGAATCATGAAAAAAAAATTAACAAGAAAACTTTAGAGATCCGAGAGGGGACAGGACACCATGCACTTACCTAGAAAGGCAACACTATATATATATATATATAATTTAGTATCGATGAACTGTATAACATGAGCAATTATAACGATAAGATTTGAACTCTACACTTAAGAATATCGTTGCACATGAGTTATTATTTAACTACTCCTTTATTGGCATTGGTTAAATATATATTTCAATTTAAATAAAATTTAAAGTTGGAATCCTTATAAAATAAATAAATACTATTTTATTTCTATAATTTCAAATTATATTGTTTAGTTTATGTATTAAATTAATATTATTGAAAAAATTTTTCATATTTATAATTTTTTTTAATAAATTTATTATAATTCAGTAAATTTTGAATAATGATAGCTCAGATTATATATATATATATATATATATATAGTCAACAAATCGTAAGAAGTAATTATTTTCTGGTTTATAAAACGCAAATTGATCAACAGTTCACAACTATTCGGAGTTTTTTTTACATTGCTTACTATTTTTTTTTTTTTGGGAAAACATTGCTTACTATTTACGTTTGAAAATATTTACCATAAAATAATTTATTATTGATTTGATTTCCACCATGCGTTCACACATAGAATTGACTTTGCGTAGAGATGTGAATATTAGATTGAGATAAACAATTGATGTGTATGATTTTAGCCACATGCCTAAAAATTTTTGACAAAAATTATGTGGACTTTCTTTTTTTTTGAAACCAGAAAGAATTTTATATATCAAAAGAAAGACATTCCTCTAAAAGGAGAGGAGGTACAGAGAACTCAGTAGGACATGCATAATGAATGGCTGCTTTTGCTAAAGCATGTGCACAGCCATTTGCAAGCCTTTTAGTATGATGAAAAGAGAAATCAGATCTTGAACTACATAACAAAATGCAATCTTTCACAAGCAAACCAAA